>WNGS01002846.1:20146-40669 GCA_020271785.1 Procambarus virginalis | reverse complement strand
AACGCATCCAGACAGAATTAAGTGTATGCAACAACGCGACACTGTGCTGCGAGGTACTCGTATCGTTTTTCCAGCTGTTCTCCAGCAGCGTGCTCTGAAGCTTGCATATCAAGGACACCAAGGTCTTGTTAAGACCAAACAGCTGCTACGAGAAAGGTGTGGTTTCCTGACATCGATCGTCAAGCAAAGGACATGCATGATGCCTGTGTCCCTTGCCAAGCTGCAGTGGATACTTCAAGACCAACACCTCTACAACCTTCACCACTACCTGCTGCACCATGGACGGAAGTATCGATGGACTTCTGCGGACCACTACCAACTGGAGAGTACTTGATGGTAGTCATTGATGATCACTCACGTTATCCAGAAGTAGAAATCATCACTTCCACATCTGCAAAGGCTGTCATCCCGAAACTCTACAAGATCTTTTCAAATTTTGGCATTCCTGAAGTTGTCAAGATGGACAATGGACCGCCATTCAATGGACAAGACTTCGTCAACTTTGCTGAGCATATTGGATTCAAACACCGCCATGTGATGCACTACATCCTCAAGCAAATGGAGAAGTCAAGAGATTCATGCAACCTCTCATGAAAGCGGTACGCTGTGCTCATACCGAAGGACGATCCTGGAAACAAGCTATGTATGCTCTTCTCAGGAACTACCGTGCAATACCGCACGGAACACTCCTTGACGTAATCTACTCAGCCCTTGACAAAAATGAGTTTCCGATTGGACTCTTCATTGACCTAAGAAAGTCGCCTGGTGATCTCTTATTTGGACGTCCTATGAGGATCTCACTACCCATCATGGCAGCCGAGGTAACGGATACACGTCTCACTCAGAAGGATGCGCTAGCCAAGAGCAAAATGAAAATTGCTCATGATCAACGTGCAAAGGAACAATTCATAAAGGTTGGAGATACTGTTCTCGTTAAAAAGAAAAAAGAGGGAAAGCTAGATATGCCGTATGATACAAAACCATATAAAGTGATTAATGTAAAAGGAACTATGGTAACAGCGAGTAATAGAGATCATAGTATAACACGTAATATGGCTTATTTCAAAGTGATTCCAACTAGTGTAGAAATGATGAAGTGCAAAGTCGTACAATGGAAAAAGAAAAAATTACTTATAACCCAACAAACAATTCATCAAGGGATTTTCTTGTATTTAAGGACTCTCGTCCTAAACATCATGTTAAACGCCCTACGCGATTTGATGATTAATTGTGTTCCTATGTAATGCAAAGTATTTACTTGTTATGCTGAACTAAATTTAATATTGTTTGAATAATGCAGATCTCTCATTCAATATCTTGTAACTTTGTATTACAGTTTCTTTTATTTTTGTTTAACATTGCATATGTATTTTTAACATTGAAATCCTGTGTGGTAAAGATTAAGTTGTTTAAATTCTTTGTGGGCATAATTAATGTTGAATGTATGCAATATCTCTTGATATGTTAATAACTTACTTTGTGTCAGTAACTTTACTTTGTGCTACAAGCATGGTAGACATCCTGTATTCATTCTTTTTAAAGAAAAGGAGGGATGTCTTGTTCACAGAAAATGGTACCATCCGTTTGTATGTGCTGCGGCTCAGACGCCAGGAGAGGAGATGAACAAAAAAGCATACAGGACGCCCACCAGCTTGGAAGCTGCTAGTCATGTATCAGTTTAAGTATTCAAATCAGTAACCAAGCAATGGCTTTACGTCAACCCTACAACCAAGACTTCCTTAGTAACACACAACACCACAGTAGTGTACCCTCCATACCCATCCTATGTTTATTTATTTATTTATTTATGCATATACAAGAAGGTACATTGGGAATGTGAGGATACATAATATGGTAATTACAATCTTGTAAAGCCACTAGTATGCGCAGCGTTTCGGGCAGGTCCTTAATATAAGAAAATTTTAAGTAGGTAAATACTTGCAAAATTTATATAAAAAAAATGATAACAGTTACATGGCAAGAAAAAAATGGGAGAAAATTGTAGGTACAGTATATTGAAGCACATAGGTAGCTAAGATTGATTGCTGACAGCTTGAATGGTAGTTGACAAAAATTGGTAGGCACAATACAGCATATGGCTAGCACATAAAAGAAGAGAGCAATGAACACAATGATAAGGTTGTTTGGGTTAAATACATAAAAATTAGGAGATTGGGTAACACTAGGTACAGAGCAAATTTAAAGCTCAGTGTAGGAAACTAAGAAGATGAAATTAGGTACTTTTTGGTTTTGCTTTTAAATAAGGCTCATAATAATAAATAAAAACTGAAACCACGTACAAAACTCAGGCAAATCATAACATAGAACGAAAAGGCAATGTAAAGGATCTGGGTGTACTCATGTCGGAAGACCTTACCTTTAAAGAACACAATAAAGTAGCCGTCACAACTGCAAGAAAAATGACAGGTTGGATAACAAGAACTTTTCACACTAGAGATGCTATACCGATGATGACACTTTTCAAAACGCTTGTGCTCTCTAGAGTGGAGTACTGCTGCACAATGACAGCCCCTTTCACTGCGGGTGAAATTGCTGACCTGGAGAGCGTGCAGAGATCCTTTACTGCTAGAATCCACTCGGTAAAACATCTAAACTATTGGGACCGACTAAAGTGCCTAAATCTGTATTCCCTTGAGCGAAGGCGGGAGAGATACATAATAATTTACACGTGGAAAATATTAGAGGGGCTGGTCCCAAATCTGCACACAGAAATAACACCACATGAGACCAGAAGACATGGCAGGATGTGCAGAATACCCCCGTTGAAAAGCAGAGGTGCAACTGGTACTCTGAGAGAGAACTCTATCAACATCAGAGGCCCGAGACTGTTCAACACGCTTCCACTACACATAAGGGACATAACTGGCAAACCCCTCACAGTGTTCAAGAGAGAACTGGATAAGCACCTCCAAAGGATACCTGATCAACCAGGCTGTGACTCATACGTCAGGCTGCGAGCAGCCGCGTCCAACAGCCTGGTTGATCAGTCCAGCAACCAGGAGGCCTAGTCGATGACCGGGCCGCGGGGACGATAAGCCCCGAAGCACCTCAAGGTATCAAGGTAAGGTAAGGCAAAAGTTTTACAGTTATTCAATTCACTAGGGAGTGAGTTCCATAGACTAGGTCCTTAAATTTGCATAGAGTGTTTACACAGATTAAGTTTGACCCTGAGGATATCAAAGAGATATTTATTTCTGGTGTGGTGATAATGGGTCCTATTACATCTGTCCAGGGAGAGTTTCAGAGCATGGTTTGCATTTAAGAACAGGGTTTTGTAAATGTAGTTGACACAAGAGAATGTGTGGAGGGAGTTAATATTTAGCAAGTTTAGGGATTTAAACAAGGGAGCTGAGTGTTGTCTGAAAGCAGAGTTAGTTATTATTCTGATAACAGATTTTTGCTGGGTGATGATGGGCTTAAGATGGTTTGCAGTGGTAGACCCCCATGTACAGATACCATAATTAAGATAGGGGTAGATTAGTGTATAATATAGTGAGAGGAGAGCAGAGTTAGGAACATAATATCTGATTTTGGAGAGTATACCAACTGTCTTAGAGACTTTCTTAGTTATGTGTTGAATGTGGGTGCTGAAGTTGAGTCTCTTGTCTAGGAATAGGCCAAGAAACTTGTCATCATTTTTATTACTGATGTTAATGTTGTCTATCTGTAGCTGAATTGCATGTGATGATTTGCTTCCAAATAAGATGTAGTAAGTCTTTTCGATGTTTAATGTTACTTTGTTAGTTGATATCCATAAGAGGACTTTTTTTAATTCATTATTCAAACATTATTTATTGTATGTGAGTTGAGGTCTGAATAGATAAGGGTAGTATCGTCAGCAAACAATATAGGTTTGAGAATATTAGAGACATTAGGCAGATCGTTTATATATATAAGAAATAGAAGAGGTCCTAAGATACTGCCCTGTGGCACTCCAACGGTAATTGGTAGAGTGGAAGAAATTGTATCATTGATGGTTACATATTGGTGTCTGTCACTAAGATAGGATCAGATGTAGTCAAGGGCAAGGCCTCGGATTCCATAATGCTGGAGTTTAAGTAAGAGGTAGTTGTGATTAACAGTATCAAAGGCTTTTCTTAGGTCAATGAAGAGTCCAATCGGAAACTCATTTTTGTCAAGGACTGAGTAGATTACGTCAAGGAGACTAACGATTGCATCGTTGGTGCTCTTTTTCGGACCGGAAGCCAAACTGGCAGGGGCTGAGTATGTCGAATTTTACGAGGTAGGAATAGAGCTGTTTGTAAATCATTTTTTCAAATATTTTTGATAGAATGGGTAGATTTGATACTGGTCTATAATTGTTTATGTCCGCCGGACTGCCTCCTTTATGGACTAGCGTTACTCTTGCTTTTTTGAGGATATCAGGGAAGGTGTGACACTATAGATTTGTTGAACAGTAGGGCTATGGGTGGAGCAAGGACATGGGAGGCGCTCTTCTATACAATGGACGGAATTTCACTGGTGTTCCCTGCCTTGGTTTTTAGAGAGTGTATGATGGACACAACATCTGCCGGGCTGATTGATGAAAGGAGAAGAGAGTTTGGATAGCTGCCTGAGAGATATGGCCACTGCCTTTTGAACGAAAGGCGGTGGAATTTCTGATGGGGAAGGAAGACAATTGCGCACCGCGTCCCGCAAGGCGCAGTGCGGACAGTCTGGGTGGCATAAATAGCGCGGAATGGGAGGTTTCTCTCTCACTCCGCTCCCGTCACCGTCTGCGACTCAAGAAGCGGCTCCACGCTCAGCGCCGCGCTTCATCGACACGTGGGCCAGTACTCTATACTGCATCTCAAGCAAATGGACTCCATCCCCGCTACCATGGTCCCAGCTCTGACTTTCCCTGATCAGGCAGGGGCTCCCTGTCGTACTCAGCAAACCTTAAGGTAAAAGAGTTTCCTGTTCAAGTTAGTCAGGACTTTCCCCAGTGCTGGCGTGTGGTTGCGCCGTCCCTCGCGGCCCGTTCGTACCGCCTTAGCTAGTTCCCTGGGCATCCCGCCTGTTTGCCTGCCTGGGGTTGCAGGTGCGCCTCCAGGTCGGGAATGGTGTGCTGCTTGTCTGCGGCGTCTCACGTGGCCAGGTTTCGGTGGTCCTGTGCCCCTGGGGCCCGGGCCCTATTTGTACGCTCGGTGGAGCATTCGTCCCAGGTGTGCCCTCCCAGGCGTTTATCGGGAGCCCGGTTTGTGTGCCCCTAGGCTTGCCCTAGGGGCCACGTTTCGCCCGCGCCTGGTCGTACGTGCACGGTCAGGCTCCCTCTGTGGTCTGGCATCGTCCTCTGTGGCGACGTCACGTGGCTGGTTTCTGTGGACCTGAGCCCTGGGCCCAAGCCCGGTAGGCGGCGCCCACGTGGCTTGGAGCTCTATAGAGCACTCGCCCCAGCGATGCTTTTCGTTTCCTCCCCCCCCTCCCAGGCGTCTTCCCTGGAACCCGGTCTGTTGCGTCTCCTAGGCTTGTCATTAGGGGCCAGGGTTCGTGACGCGTTCCTAGTCGTGCGTGTCCGGCCAGGCTCCCTGCGAGCGTCCTGGCGTCACCCTTGGTGGTGACGCCTCCTGGCCGGGTTATTAGTCGTCTTTGTCCCTAGGGACCGACCCTAGGGGCCCATGCCAAGGTTGGCTGGTGTAGCCCAGCCTGTTCGTTCATAGTCGTTTGTCTGGCTGGTGTAGCCCAGCCTGTTCGTCCCTAGACGTTGGCCTGGCTGGTGTAGCCCAGCCTGTTCGACCTATACGTTTGTCTGGCTGGTGTAGCCCAGCCAGTTCGTCCTTAGACGTTTGTCTGGCTGGTGTAGCCCAGCTTGTTCATCCCTAGAAGTTTGGCTGGCTGGTGTAGCCCAGCCTGTTCGTACCTAGACGTTTGTCTGGCTGGTGTAGCCCAGCCTGTTCGTCCTAGACGTTTGTCTGGCTGGTGTAGCCCAGCCTGTGCGTCCTAGACGTTTGTCTGGCTGGTGTAGCCCAGCCTGTGCGTCCTAGACGTTTGTCTGGCTGGTGTAGCCCAGCCTGTTTGTCCCCAGACGTTTGTCTGGCTGGTGTAGCTCAGCCTGTTCGTCCTAGACGTTTATCTGGCTGGTGTAGCCCAGCCTGTTCGTAGCTACACGTTTGTCTCGCCGGTGTAGCCCAGCCTGTTCGTAACTACACGTTTGGCTGGTGTAGCCCAGCCTGTGCGTCCTAGACGTTTGTCTGGCTGGTGTAGCCCAGCCTGTTTGTCCCCAGACGGTTGTCTGGCTGGTGTAGCTCAGCCTGTTCGTCCTAGACGTTTGTCTGGCTGGTGTAGCCCAGCCTGTTCGTCCTACACGTTTGTCTGGCTGGTGTAGCCCAGCCTGTTCGTACCTACACGTTTGTCTGGCTGGTGTAGCCCAGCCTGTTCGTACCTACACGTTTGTCTGGCTGGTGTAGCTCAGCCTGTTCGTACCTACACGTTTGTCCGGCTGGTGTAGCCCAGCCTGTTCGTACCTACACGTTTGTCTGGCTGGTGTAGCCCAGCCTGTTCGTACCTACTCGTTTGTCTGGCTGGTGTAGCCCAGCCTGTTCGTCCTAGACGTTTGTCTGGCTGGTGTAGCCCAGCCTGTGCGTCCTAGACGTTTGTCTGGCCGGTGTAGCCCAGCCTGTTTGTCCCCAGACGTTTGTCTGGCTGGTGTAGCCCAGCCTGTTCGTACCTACTCGTTTGTCTGGCTGGTGTAGCCCAGCCTGGTCGTCCTACACGTTTGTCTGGCTGGTGTAGCCCAGCCTGTTCGTACCTACACGTTTGTCCGGCTGGTGTGCCCAGCCTGTTCGTTCCTCACGTTTGTCCGGCTGGTGTAGCCCAGCCTGTTCGTACCTACACGTTTGCCTGGCTGGTGTAGCCCAGCCTGTTCGTACCTACACGTTTGTCCGGCTGGTGTAGCCCAGCCTGTTCGTTCCTCACGTTTGTCCGGCTGGTGTAGCCCAGCCTGATCGTACCTACACGTTTGCCTGGCTGGTGTAGCCCAGCCTGTTCTTACCTGTCCTTTGTCTGGCTGGTGTAGCCCAGCCTGTTCGTCCTATACGTTCGGCTGTTGGCGCCGCACAGCCTGTTCGTCCCAGTCGTTTGCCGGCTCGTGTAGCCCAGCTTGCTCGCCCCAGACGTTCGTCTGGCTGGTGTAGCCCAGCCTGTTCGTCCTATACGTTGGGCTGTTCGGCGTAGCACAGCCTGTTCGTCCCAGTTGTTTGCCTGGCTCGTGTAGCCCAGCTGTTCGTCCCAGACGTCTGTCTGGCTGGTGTAGCCCATCTCGTTCTTCCCAGACGTTTGTCTGGCTGGTGTAGCCCAGCTTGTTCGTCCCAGATGTTTGGCTGGTGTAGCCCAGCTCGTTCTCCCAGACGTTTGTCTGGCTGGTGTAGCCCAGCTCGTTCGTCCCAGATGTTTGTCTGGCTGGTGTAGCCCAGCTCGTTCGTCCCAGACGTTTGTCAGGCTGGTGTAGCCCAGCTCGTTCGTCCCAGACGTTGTCAGGCTGGTGTAGCCCAGCACGTTCGTCCCAGTCGTTTGTCAGGCTGGTGTAGCCCAGCTCGTTCGCCCCAGATGTTTGTCTGGCTGGTGTAGCCCAGCTCGTTCGTCCCAGACGTTTGTCTGGCTGGTGTAGCCCAGCTCGTTCGTCCCAGACGTTTGTCTGGCTGGTGTAGCCCAGCTCGCTCGTCCCAGACGTTTGTCTGGCTGGTGTAGCCCAGCTCGTTCGTCCCAGACGTTTGTCTGGCTGGTGTAGCCCAGCTCGTTCGTCCCAGACGTTTGTCTGGCTGGTGTAGCCCAGCTCGTTCGTCCCAGACGTTTGTCTGGCTGGTGTAGCCCAGCTCGTTCGTCCCAGACGTTTGTCTGGCTGGTGTAGCCCAGCTCGTTCGTCCCAGTCGTTTGTCAGGCTGGTGTAGCCCAGCTCGCTCGTCCCAGACGTTTGTCTGGCTGGTGTAGCCCAGCTCGCTCGTCCCAGACGTTTGTCTGACTGGTGTAGCCCAGCTCGTTCGTCCCAGACGTTTGTCTGGCTGGTGTAGCCCAGCTCGTTCGTCCCAGACGTTTGTCTGGCTGGTGTAGCCCAGCTCGTTCGTCCCAGATGTTTGTCTGGCTGGTGTAGCCCAGCTCACTCGTCCCAGATGTTTGTCTGGCTGGTGTAGCCCAGCTCGTTCGTCCCAGTCGTTTGTCTGGCTGGTGTAGCCCAGCTCGTTCGTCCCAGATGTTTGTCTGGCTGGTGTAGCCCAGCTCGTTCGTCCCAGTCGTTTGTCTGGCTGGTGTAGCCCAGCTCGCTCGTCCCAGATTTTTGTCTGGCTGGTGTAGCCCAGCTCGTTCGTCCCAGTCGTTTGTCTGGCTGGTGTAGCCCAGCTCGTTCGTCCCAGATGTTTGTCTGGCTGGTGTAGCCCAGCTCGTTCGTCCCAGACGTTTGTCTGGCTGGTGTAGCCCAGCTCGTTCGTCCCAGATGTTTGTCTGGCTGGTGTAGCCCAGCTCGCTCGTCCCAGACGTTTGTCAGGCTGGTGTAGCCCAGCTCGTTCGTCCCAGACGTTTGTCAGGCTGGCGTAGCCCAGCTCGTTCGTCCCAGTCGTTTGTCAGGCTGGTGTAGCCCAGCTCGTTCGCCCCAGATGTTTGTCTGGCTGGTGTAGCCCAGCTCGTTCGTCCCAGACGTTTGTCTGGCTGGTGTAGCCCAGCTCGTTCGTCCCAGACGTTGTCTGGCTGGTGTAGCCCAGCTCGTTCGTCCCAGACGTTTGTCTGGCTGGTGTAGCCCAGCTCGTTCGTCCCAGACGTTGTCTGGCTGGTGTAGCCCAGCTCGTTCGTCCCAGACGTTGTCTGGCTGGTGTAGCCCAGCTCGTTCGTCCCAGACGTTTGTCTGGCTGATGTAGCCCAGCTCGTTCGTCACAGCTGCTTGTCTGGCTGGCACAGCCCCGCTTGTTCGTCACAGACGTTTGTCTTTTGTTGCACTTTTGAGAATATTATTGCTTTAAGCTAGCCATTCTCCCTTGTTTATTACTGTTTATTAACCATTCCACCCCTTGAACTTACAGTTTACTCTATCCAAACCATACCATGCACTATTACTATTTAACCTACCATCTTATCCCTTGATTAATCCCGCTTTAAGCCAACAATCTTCCCATGTTTATCACTATTTCTTTCGTTTGTTCATCTTATATCAAGTATATGAAGCGACTTGAGCGACCTGAAGCGACTTATATGAAGCGACTTGAGAATGGTCCAGGACGGACCGAAACGTCGTCGTCCCTTCAACTTCTAGTGTGTGGTCTGGTCAACATACTTCAGCCACGTTATTGTGACTCTTCGCCTGCTTATATCAAGTACATTATATTACGGTCTTATTCTATTATTAGAATATATTATTCCCCTCCCGTTCTCACTGTTCTGTCTACTCCTACAGGGTAGGCGCGGGACGTAGAGCGGTCTGTTGGCTTGGGTGGGCTACGACATGTTATCAATTATTTAAGTTTTCCTAAATTAATTTATTACATTGTTCAGCTTTCAGTTATGCCTTGTATTTACTTACTAATCCAGTTGCAGAGTTAAAGCAGTGTCCATTGCTGTGGGATACGCAGTTAATTTGTTTCACTTTGAGACTATTATTGTTTTAATCTAGACCAACTATTCCATGGATAAGTACTGTTTTAATTATCCATTCTATCCCATGGACATTAGTTTTAATCTATCCAAACTATACCTTGCATATATTACTGTTTAACCTATCCATCCTATACCTTGTATAGCCCTGCTTTAATCTAATCAAGTTATCCATGATTATCACTGTTTACTCTTTATTTGTTCAGCTTAAATTTACTTAAATAATACGTATTTACTTAATAATACTGTTGCAGTGTTAATGTCCATTTCTAGTGGGATACTCAATTAATTTTGCTTTTCACTTTCGAGATTAATTGTTTGAATTCTTCCAAACTATACCACGATTAATACTGTCTTAATATAATCAAACTATACAAGGAATAATACGGTCTTAATATAACCAAACTACCATGAATAATACTGTTCAATCTTACGTGAATATTACTCTCTTAATCTATTTAACTGACAGCTTTATTACATTGGTTTTATTACGATAGCTTTGGCTATCTGTCCGGTTTTTCACACACTATGGTCAATTAACTTTACCTTAGCTTTTGTCTACTGGTGTATGTGTCGGTTGCTGGTGCGGCAGCTGGGTCTCCCTGACTGCTTTTTTCCTGTTAGTCCTACCGATGCTTACTTTTTCATTTTCCGCAGTGGCGATCTCGAGAAGCCGGATCAAGCAGCAACTGCAACATGGAAGAGGGCTCGGGCGGCGGCGTGCGAGCACAACAGCGCAGTGGTGTGAGGACGCAGCCGGCCTGGGCCAGGACGAAACCCGCCCGTTTCGCCTCCCCCTCCTCGGGGGCCTCCTCGGGGGGCTCTGATGTGGACGGAGACCACATTTCCCAGAGGCCCCCTGCCGGCAAAGCGGCGGGTGGCACAGCGACGCAGCCTCCACCCCCTTTCGGCAGACGATTGGACGACGCTTCAGGCGCCCATCGCGCAGGCTCGGAGGCCCTCTCATGACACAAGCCTTCTGGGCATGGGGACCACTGAGGCCGACCCTGCCACGGCTGCTACTGCCGCCCCCCCCCTTCCCCAACCGTCGACCAAGGGCCAGGGGGCATAAGTCAGGAGACGTACGAGCTCCTCCAGTCTGTCCTCCTTTCCTTCCCAGTTCGGTAGCATAGTTGCTCTGCCACCTTGGGTTTTTCCCTCGCGGCCAGCGGGCCCTCGCCCTTCGGGGGGGGGGGGTCCGGCCTGCTGGCCCCTGCGGGGTGGGGGTGCAGCGCCCGTCCCCAATGTGTTCCGCTGTCCGCAGCTACTACTTTGACTTTACTGCCATTCTACTAGTAAGCCCTACCTTAAGTCGGCCTCTGGCCTGGGGTTATTTAGGAAATTCTTTCTCCTTATTCCTTGGCGGCTCGGCCTCTGGCCTAAGGTTATTTTCTTCTCCAATTCATATCAGGCTTTCCCAGTCTCTATGTAATTTTCTGCCGCCTGTTTATTTCCAGCTAGGGTTTCCATTATGTTATGTTGTTCACTTATGGTGTCCTGACTGTTATACTTAGTTAGATTTGTTACATTCGCCTCACTGCTAATTCTAGACAATAGGCCATTAGTTTTCTGCAGAGTTTGTTACTAGGCTACAAGATTACTTTTATTTTACAGCGGGTGTACATTTTAAGTTGTTTAGTGTACTTTGAGTTAGCCACGGCTATGTTGTACATTTGTTAAGACCTACTTAGAAGCCTGTCTTACTCTGCAGAATTATTTATACTGTACTAATAAATTTACGCCCCATACTGTTTGTGTCTTCCTTCCCCTGATCAGAAAATGTGTTAATATGTGTCTGAGTCTGTCGGATTTTACTGGCAAGATTAACACCAACCGATGAAAAGAAGCTATTGAATTCATTTGCCATTTCTAAATCAGTTGACGGTATATCCCCATCCTTGTAGAGTTTTATTTTGTATGTGAGTGTTGTTTAGTTCCTAGGATACTAGAGATTGTTTTCCAAGTGCTTTCCATGTTGCCGTTTGCTTCATTGAATCTATTCACATAATATGCAAGTTTTGCCTTTCTTATGATACTGGTAAGCATTGATGAGTACATTATAGCTACTTCCTTTGAAACTAGGCCAATCCTAAGTTTCTTTTCATATTCATGTTTCTTGTTGATTGAGTTGAGAATGCCACTTGTGAGCCATGGATTGTTTAATCTTTTGTCAGTTACTTGCTTGGTAAGAAGGGGACAATGAAGGTTGTAGAGGCTAAGAGTTTTGGAGAGGAAGAGGTTAGCTAATGAATTTATATCCTGGGTATTATTGAATTCAGAATCCCAGTTAATATTGTGAAGTGCATCTGTAAGATTGCCTAAAGCTGATTCACTGTGTAGCCTAAATGAAAGTTTCTTGCTTTTGGTGGTGGTATGTCCATGTTCGCTATGAGAAAGGTAGGATAGTGGTCAGTTGTTCTGTCGTAGATTATACCATATACAAGGGGAACTGTTATGTTTGTCCATATGTGGTCCAAGATAGTGGCTGATGTTTGAGTGACTCGGGTAGGTTTGGTGATTGTGGGGATTAGCATACAGGAGTTCATGCTGTTAAGGAAATAGTCAACTTGAGAGCAATTTTGTTGACCCAGGTCAATATTAAAGTCTCCTCCCAGAATGATGTGGTTTTTGTTGAGATTGTTGTTTATAATAAGATTCCTTAGGTTGTCTGAGAAAGAAGCTATGTTAGTATTGGGAATCTATAGATGGCTCCAATAGTCAAAGAGGATTTAAGGGATTTAATTGTTAACTGAGCAAAAGTATATTGACAGTAGTCATCTCTGTCACTAATAACACTGTTGTAGATAAATGTATCTCGGTAATATATAGCTGTGCCACCACCTTTTTTATTAGGCCTACAGTTATGAATGGCTTTATAACCAGCTAAGTTGTAGAGTCTGGTATAGTCTTTATTTAGCCAAGTTTCTGTTAAAATAATGAACGATAAGTTAGTACCTAGTGCTGTGAGTAATGCATTTAAATCGTCAAAATGTTTACCAAGTGATCTAACATTTTGGTTGTAAACTGATAAACAGGTGCTATTTTGGAGTTTGTTTTTAGCCTGGTGTGCTGAGAAATACTTGCAATAATGATGATCAATGTGCTGGTTGGTGTAGATATGAGACAGAAGATTTTGATCAGGATCAATATCAGTGTGCATAGAGATGCAGAGGGATCACGATACAAGATACACGATATAGCAAAAGACAAATATATAAAAGCAATACAATAAAATAGTAACAATTTAGAAGTAAAATAAAGATCCAATAAATAGCCAGGAAGGACACAGAAGTTAGATAAAATAAAAAAAACAAAAATCAGCAGAGACTGACAATATAAATGTAAAATAAAAAATAATAAGAAAAATAATAATCATAAAGTAAAATGATCTTGAAGATAATTAGCTTAGTAATGGTTAATTAAAATCCTATAATTGGTATGAACCTAAGAAAACAGAGTGAATTCAAATAGATAATTCCGAGAAAAAAAAAGATGACATGTAAATCTAAGTAAATCTTGAAATTTACTCTAATATAAATCTAAGTGTAAAAATAAACAGGGTGAGAGTATATTCATGTGGAAGATTTTACTATGATACTGAGGTAGATTCTTATATAAACAATTATACTATTAATTAATTCCAATAAATGATTACAAGAAACAAATACCAAGTTACTTTAAATATAACAGGGTAATAAAAATCCCTAGGTTTAGTGACAAAGGGATTAACTAAGACAAAATAATTAAGAGTAAAAAACAGGCAAAGATGACAAACAAAAAAAATAAAAATAAAAAACCTTTGGAAAGGAAAGGCAGAGCTTAAGTACACTTTGGTTGTATGTGAGACTACAAATTATGTTCTGGTTATTCAGCTGATATCCCACAGTCATCCAGGAAAGAAGTGAGGTGTACCTCAGTGGTTATGACATAAGTTTTTCCAGAGTCAGTCTTCCTAGGTATTATTTTACCATCTCGCACAAAACAATGTTTAATAGCACGGGATCTGTTGCAGATTCCACGCAGTTGAAATAAGAGATTTTGTCTGAATCTGGTTAGACATTCGTTCACATAAACACTGGATTTCATAGCGACTGCAGCAGTGATAAGGTCTGACTTGCGGGTCAGACTCACTATCACACACTATGTGTGTGATAGCTATTCTAACTATACTATGTGTGTGATAGCTATAGATGAGTATACCACCATACCCATCCTTGGAGAGGTAAAGTACCCCATACCCATCCTATGATTGATAGTGTACCCCGTACCTATCCAGGGAGTGATTTTGTACCCCATGCCCATCCTGTGAGTGTTAATGTACCTCACTCCCATCCCGTGAGTGGTAGTGAAACCCACACCCCATTCTGTGAGTGGTAGCGTACCCCATACCTATCCTGTGAGTGCCACTGTACCCCATTCCCATCTTGTGAGTGGTAAAGTACCCCCATACCCATCTTGTGAGTGAAAGTGTTCACCATACCCGTCCTGTGAGTGGTAATGTACTCCATACCATTCCTGTGAATATAAAAGTACCCCATAACCATCCTGTTAGTGGTATTGTACCGCTATACCCATCCTGTGAATGGATGTGTACCCAATACCCATCCTGTGAGGGGTAGTGTACCGCATACCCATCCTGTAAGGGGTAATGTATCTCATAATCTTCCTGTGAGTGGTAGTGTACACCCATACCCATCCTGTGAGTGGAGGTGTACCCCATACCCATCCTGTAAGTGTTATAGTGTACCATATATCCGTCCTGTGAGTGGTAGTGTACCCCATGCCCATCCTGAGAGTGGTAGTGTACCATGTACCAATTCTATGAGTGGTATTGTACCCCATACCCATCCTGTGAGTACTAGTGTACCCCACACCCATCATGTGAGTGGTAGTGAACAACAAACCAATTCTGTGAGTGGTAGTGTACCCCATACCCATTCTATGAGTTATAGTGTACCACCATACCCATCCTTGGAGAGGTAAAGTACCCCATACCCATCCTATGATTGGTGGTGAGCCCCGTACCTATCCAGGGAGTGATTGTGTACCCCATACCCATCCTAAGAGTGGTTTTGTACTCCATTCCCATTCTGTGTGTGATATAGTACCCCATGCCCGTCCTGTGAGCAATTGTGTACACCTTACCCATCCTGTGAGTGAAAGCTTACCCCATACCCATCCAGTGTGTGGTAGTGTACCCCATATCTCTCATGTGAGTGGTAAAGTACCCTATACCCATCCAGTGAGTGGTAAAGTACCCTATACCCATCCAGTGAGTGGAAGTGAACCCATACCCATCCTGTGAGTGGTAGTGTACCTCATATCTATCATGTGAGTGGTAGTGTACCCCATACGCATCCAGTGAGTGGTAGTGTACCCCATATCTCTCACGTGAGTGGTAAAGTACCCTATACCTATCCAGTGAGTGGTAAAGTACCCTATACCCATCCAGTGAGTGGAAGTGAACCCATACCCATCCTGTGAGTGAAAATGTTCCCCATACCCATCCTGTGAGTGGTAGTGTACCCCATTCCCATCATATGAGTAGTAATATACCCCCATACCCATCCTGTGAGCAAAAGTGTATCACATACCCATCCTGTGAGGAAAAGTGTATCACATACCCATCCTGTGAGTGGAAGCGTACTTCATACCGATACTGTGAGTGGTACTGTACCCCATACCCATCCTGTGAGTGGTAATGTACCCCATACCCATCATGTGAGTGGTAGTGTACCCCATATAAGTCCCGTGATTGGAAGTGTACCCCATTCCAATCCTGTGAGTGGTAGTGTAACCCCATTCCCATCCTGTGAGTGGTAAACTACCCCATACCGATCTTGTGATTGGTACTGTACACCATACTCATCCAGTGAGTAGTGGTGTACCCCATATGCATCCTGTGAGTGGTAAAGTACTCCATACCCATCCTGTGAGTGATAGTGTACCCCATGCCCAGCCTGTGAGTTGTAGTGTACTCCATACCAATCCTGTGAGTGGTAGTGTACCCATTCCCTTCCTGTGAGTGGAAGTATAAATTAAACCCATCCTGTGAGTGGTAGTGTACCCCATACCCATTCTGTGAGCTGTAGTGTACCCGATACCCCATCTCGTGAGGGTTAATGTACCTCATTCCCATCCTGTGAGTGAAAGTGTAACTTAAACTCATCCTGTGAGTGATAGTATACCCTCATACCCGTCCTGTGAGTGGATTTTAACCCATACCCATCCTCTGAGTGGTAGTGTACCCCTTACCAATCCTGTGAGTGATAGTGTACCCCATATCAATTCTATGAGTGGTAGTGTACCCCATACCCATCCTGTGAGTGGATGAATACCCAATACTTTCCAGTGAGTGTAATTGTACCCCCATATGCATCCTGTGAGTGGCAGTATACACCATACCCATCCTGTGAGTGAAAGTGTACACCATACCCATCCTATGAGTAGAAGTGTACCCCATACCCATCCTGTGAAATGTAGTGTACCCGATATCAATCCTGTGAGTGGTGATATACTCCATTTCCAAACTGTGAGTGGTAGTGTACCCCCATACCCATCCTGTCAGATGTAGTGTACCCGATACCCATCCTTGGAGTGGTAAAGTACTCCATACCCATCCTATGATTGGTAGTGTACCCAGTCCCTATCCAGGGAGTGATTGTGTACTCCATTCCCATCCTGTGAGTGGTAATGTACACCATACCCATCATGTGAGGGGAAGTGTACCCCATTCCCATTCTGTGTGTGGTATAGTACCCTATACCCGTCCAGTGAGTGGTAGTGTACCCCATACCCATAAAGAGTGGTAGTTTACCCCAATCCAGTCCTGTGAGTTGTAGTGTACCCCATACTCATCCAATGACCGATAGTGTACCCCATACCTATCCTGTGAGTGTTAGTGTTCCCCACACTCATCCTGTGAGTGGTAGTGTACCCCATTCCCATCCAATAAGTGGTAGTGTACCGCACACCCATCCTCTGAATCGAATACCCTTTACCCATCCTGTTCGTGAAAATGTAACCCACACTAATCCTGTGAGTGGTAGTGTACCCCACACCCATCCAGTGAGTGGTAGTGTACCCCACACCCATCCAGTGAGTGGTAGTGTACCCCACACCCATCCAGTGAGTGGTAGTGTACCCCACCAGTCCTGTGAGGGGGGGGGTTAGTGTACCCTATACGCATTCTGTTCGTGGAAGTGTATCCCATACCCATCCTGTGAGTGGAAGTGTTCCCCATACCCCATCTGTTGTTGACATCTGACAGTTGACTACAAATTTTCTTTTCCCCATTTTTCTCTCATTTTCTCCCATTTTACTCTCTTTTTCTCTTTACCCTATTCCCCATACCCATCCTTTTGATAGATGACTAAAAAATTCTCTTTTGTTGTGCTTACTGAATCGTAGTTAAAAGAGGATTCTACACAACTCTTCAACATACCTTATTACTCAGAAATTCACAACTGTCGTCCTACTCAGAAAGGTGGTTGTACTGTCTTTACTACCACCAAGAACTGACATGTTTAGAAGTAATTAAAACTAGAGACCCCTGTGGAGAGTATATCTTTGCCTGCTTCAGAGTCAAGGGTGGCGAGGCTGTCCTGACTGTGGGAGAAGTCTACAGAATTCCTAACACAGATGTGTCTGAATTCAACTCTAACCTTAGAATCTAATCCTAGAGAACAGACTGAACAAAAACCATATAATAATTTTTGGGGATTTTAATATTGACCTCTATGAGCCTTCTAACAACTGAAGCTGTTTTAAAATGAATAATTGTTTGAGAGAGTGGAAAGGTTGGAACCACGTGTAAGGATCTGAGAGCACGGGAGCATCCCCTGGAGGGATTGGCGGTGGAAATAACTGGCGCCTTTGTATCACAATTTCGTATAATGAATTATTCCACATTATTCAGTAATTTAGAGAAATTAGTCTTCATACAAACTTTATAGTATTACTGTTTATAGTATCGAGAGGATCCTAATTGTCAGCATGATGAGTAAGTGTGACTAATCAGTGACGTCACTAGCGGGACTAGTCTCAGCCGCGAAATCATTTGGGCGACCTGAGATCACGAGGGTCACCAAAGCTCCATATTTTTGGTATTTTCTTAAAGGTCAAATAGCCATTTTGTAATCGGAAATAGCTTTCCCTCAGATGCTTGTGTAATTATCTTCAGTTAAAAGAATTCAACCAATCTGGGTCATTCAGTACAACAGAGATTAGTTGTTCAACTTAAACCTTGTGAGTAACGTAGTAAAGCCAAGCGTAAGGATACCCAGCCAGCTTCTGTGCAGGACAGGGCGACTCGGGTAGACAGTGTGGTACAAGCAACGATTCGGGGAGGTGACCACTCCACCTCTCCCCATGACCAGCATTCCACCGAGCTGGCCCCATACAAGGAAGAGTTGCTAAGAGTTCGCATAGGGAAATAGGTCATCTCATTGCTGGTTCATGTAGGAAGTGTTCAGCCAGGGAGTGCTTTGATTTAGATTTTGTTTTGTTTTGAATAAACCATTTAGCTAGTAAATTGTCTTTTTATTAATTTACATTTTATGTAATTTATTTATATGTACCGGACCACGTGGTGCCCTCGAGGCCGAGTTGAGTTGGGTCGCAGATTCTAACTCCAAGTAAGAATTCATTATCACTTTGATTTTAATAATTCTGCACTTAACGTAAAATTCAACCCCCCCCCCCCCATATATTACTAGTGGGGATCAAGCCCCAAGGTTTAATGGTTAACATGATCGATCCAGACCTCGATTATTGCTCAATGGTAATGGTCTGGTGGTGGCAGCACAAGGCGATTCTTGAGTTTTGCTAGAAGTCTGTTTTCATGTCATAAGGGTTGTAGAATCTTAAACCGGTCGACGGTTTAAGACCACGTGGCGTGGGGTCGGCTCAAGTGTAGCTCTGGGGTCCCTTGGTTTGAGTAAGTGAATAAAGATTATGGACGCGGGGTGAAGATAAAAGAAGATTAGAAATAAGTACGAACTACACCCGTGTTACAGCCTGATAACCCTCCTGCTGCTAGTTTCCTCAACTGTATGAATTCCTGCTTCCTCATACCCATGTGTCATCAGCAAATAAGATTGGTTTGAGGTGTTGAGAGGCATTTGGAAGGTCATTAATGTAGATGAGAAAGAGGAGAGAGCCAAGTATGCTGCCCTGTGGAACTAATGTTTATATGTAGTGTAGGAGAAATGGAATTATTCACAGAAACATACTGGAGCCTGTCAGTAAGATAAGACTGAAGGTATTGAAGGTATATTGCATTATCTCTGACTCCATAAAGGACATAATAGTTCTTTAAGTTGTGTTGATGACTTAAGGATTCAGTGAGAGTTAATTAAGAGGTAATTCACGTCATAAGGGGTTGCACATTACTTAATGAGGGAGCTGTTAAGGGAAATAGTGTTGAGCTTGTCGAGATATATTTCAGGTGCAATTAATTATCTGTGTGACCACTAATTGTCCACTCTAGCTAATTGTGTGATTAGCATTCTCCTCATGAATTCACATAGTGGGGAGGAACTATTAAATAAATAATAAATAAATAAATGTTTATTCAGGTAAAGTACATACATACAAGAGGTTTTACAAAAATTGATAGATTTATAGATAGAGCTAGTACATACAATGCCTAAAGCCACTATTACGCAAAGCGTTTCGGGCAGGAAAAACATTAAAGACTAAAACTTAATACTAATTGAGATTAAAGAATAAAATGTTTTGAGAACAAATAAAAATAAAAATAAAAAAAAGGGGAACATGGCAGAAAAAGCAGCACAAATACAATTAGGTCGACAAACAGCGTTGTTTAAAAAAACAGACATGGGTTGACAATATAGGGGTAAGGTTGGCTACAGGGAATTTATTAGGTAGTGCTTAGTTTTTATCTTAAACTGGTTGAGAGAGGTACAGTCTTTAACATGGTTGGGAAGGTCATTCCACATTCTGAGACATTTGATTTGTAGAGCATTTCTAGTTTGATTAAGTCGTACTCTAGGAATATCAAAATTGTATTTGTTTCTGGTGTGGTGCTCATGGGTTCTGTTACAACCTTCAATGAAGCTTTTGAGGTCAGGATTGGCATTACAGTTCAGCGTTTTATATATGTATAATACACATGAGAGAATGTGCAGTGACTTAATATCAAACATATTCAGAGATTTGAGTAGGGGTACCGAGTGATGTCTGGGGCCAGAGTTGGATATTGTCCTAATAGCAGCTTTGTGTTGAGTAAGTAGAGGACGTAAATGATTTTGGGTAGTAGACCCCAAGCACAAATACCATAGTTGAGATATGGATAGATGAGGGAGTAATAGTCACCAGGGCAGGGCGGGGTACATAATATCTGATCTTAGAAAGAATGCCAACAGTTTTTGAAACTTTTTTTGATATATTTAGAATGTGTCCCTGGAAATTCAGCTTGTGGTCAATGAGAACACCAAGGAATTTCCCATCTAATTTGTTACAAATTTGGGTATTGTTTATTTTGAGATTTATTTGATTAGAGGATTTATTGCCAAACAGAATATGGAAAGTTTTGTCAATGTTAAGGGTGAGTTTGTTGGCAGTTAGCCAAAGATGGACTTTATTTAGCTCGGTATTTACTGTAGCATTTAGAGTAAGGGGGTCAGGACTGGAGTAAATGAAGGTTGTGTCGTCAGCAAATAGAATTGGTTTGAGGTGTTGGGAGGCATTTGGAAGGTCATTAATGTAGATGAGAAAGAGGAGAGGGCCAAGTATGCTGCCCTGAGGAACACCAATGTTGATGGGTAGGGTGGGAGAAATTGAATTATTCACAGAAACATACTGGAGCCTGTCAGTAAGGTAAACACTCTATGCAAATTAAGGGACCTAGTCTTATGGAACTCACTCCCTATGAATTGAAAAAGCTGTAAAACTTTTGCATCATTC
>WNGS01002846.1:0-16410 GCA_020271785.1 Procambarus virginalis | reverse complement strand
TTACACAGATTAAGTTTAACTCTGGGGATATCAAAGAGATATTTATTTCTGGTGTGGTGATAATGGGTCCTATTACATCTGTCAAGGAAATGTTTCAGAGCAGGATTTGCATTTAAGAAACAGGGGTTTGTAAAATGTAGTTGACACAAGAGAATTTATGGAGTGGAGTTATTTTAGGTTTAGGGAGTTAAACAAGGGGGCTGAGTGTTGTCTGAAAGCAGAATTTGATATTATTCTGATAGCAGATTTTTGCTGGGTGATGATGGACTTCATGATGGTTTGCAGTGGTTTGAACCCCATGCACAGATACCATAGTTTGAGATAGGGATAGATTAGTGCATAATATAGAGAGATGGAGAGCAGAGTTAGGTACATAGTATCTGATTTTGGAGAGTAGTACCAACTGTTTTAGAGGACTTTCTTAGTATGTGTTGTATGTGAGTACTGAAGTTGAGTCTCTTGTCTAAGAATAGGCCAGGAAATTTTCCATCACTTTTATTGCTAATGTTTACATTGTCTATCTGAAGCTGAATTGCATTTGTAGATTTGCTTCCAAATAAGATGTAGTAGGTCTTTTCTATATTAAGTGTTAGTTTGTTGGTTGACATCCATAAGTGGACTTTTTTTAGTTCATTATTAACAACATTGTTTAGAGTATGGGTTGGGGTTAGAGTAGATGAGGGTAGTATCATCAGCAAACAAAATAGGTTTCAGAATGTTAGAGACATTAGGCAGATCATTGATGTATATAAGAAATAGAAGAGGTCCACAAATGCTGCCCTGTGGCACTCCAACGGTTATGGTAGAGTGGGAGAGGTTATATTATTGATGGCTACACATTGGTGTCTATCACTAAGATAGGATTGGATATAGTCCAGTGCATGGCCTCGGATTCCATAATGATGGAGTTTACGTAAGAGGTAATTGTGATTAACAGTATCAAAGGCCTTTCTCAGGTCAATGAAGAGTCCAATCGGAAACTCATTTTTGTCAAGGGCTGAGTAAATTATATCAAGGAGACTAATAATTGCATCGTTGGTACTCTTTTGGGAGCGGAAGCCAAACTGACAGGGGCTAAGAATGTCAATTTTACGAGATAGGAGTAGAGCTGTTTGTAGATAATTTTTTCAAATATTTTTGATAGAATGGGTAGGTTCGAAATTGGTCTATAGTTGTTATGTCTGCCGGATTACCTCCTTTATGAACTGGCGTTACTCTTGCTTTTTTAAGGATATCAGGGAAGGTACGACATTCAAGGGATTTGTTGAACAGCAGAGCTATAGGTGGCGCAAGAGCATGGGAGGCGCTCTTGTATACAATGGATGGGATTTCACTGATGTTCCCAGCTTTGTTTTTAGTGAGTGTATGATGGACACAACATCTGTCGAGCTGACTGGTGAAAGGAGAAGAGAGTTTGGATAGCTGCCTGAGAGATATGCGTTGATATGTGTCTGAGTCTGTGGGATTTTACTTGCAAGGTTAGCACCAATCGATGAAAGAAGCTATTAAATTCATTCGCCATTTCCAATCAGATGACGGTGTAAGGCCATCCTTAGAGAGTGTTATCTGGTTGTGGGAGTGTTGTTTAGTTCCTAGGATATTAGAGATGGTATTCCATGTGCTTTTCATGTTGCCTTTTGCTTCTTTGAATCTAGTCTCATAATATGAAATTTAGCTTTTCTTATGATACTGGTAAGCACAGATGAGTACCTTTTAACTACTTCCTTTGTAACTAGGCCACTCCTAAATTTCTTTCATATTCATGTTTTTGTTGATTGATTTAATTATGCCACTTATGAGCCACGGGTTATTTTTTCTTTTATCAGTTACTTGTTTGGTAAGGAGGGACAGTGAGTGTTGTAGAGGCTTAGAGTTTTGGAGAGAAATAGGTTAGTTAATGAGTTCATATCCTGTGTATTATTAAATTCAGATTCCCAGTTAACATTGTGAAGTGCATTAGAGAGATTGCCTAAAGCTGATTCACTGTGTAGCCTGAATGAGAGTTTCTTGGTTTCTGGTGGGTTGTGTCCATGTTTGCTATGAGGAAGGTAGGATAGTGGTCAGTTGTTCTGTCATAAATTACCCCAGATGTAAGGGGAGCTGTTATATTAGTCCATAGGTGATCCAGAGTAGTGGCAGATGTTTGAGTGACTCGGGTGGGCTTGGTGATTGTAGGGATTAACATGCAGGAGTGCATGCTGTTACGGAAATAGTCAACTTGAGGGTTGTTTAGAAGACCCAGGTCAATATTGAAATCACCTCCCAGAATTATGTGATTTTTGTTGAGATTGTTATTTTTATATGATTCCTTACGTTGTCTGAGAATGAAGCTATGTTGGTATTAGGAAATCTATAGATGGCACCGATAGTCAGGGAGGATTTAAGGGATTTACTGGAGAACTTGGCAATTGTGCACTTGGTATTGTGCACTGTTGTGAACTTTGGCATTAAAATGCTTGTGTGCTTTGCAAAATTAAAGTAATTACAGTGAATTCTTAACTAACATATACAGTGCAGTAAGTGTTTAGTATTCTGAGGAACATTTAAGTGATAAGTTTACATTTATACAGTAAAAAATGGCAAATATACCTCAGTTTCCTGCATTTGATCCTGACTGTGACCAGACAAACCTGTCACAGAGGTGGACCAAATAGCCTAAAGGTTTGAAATTTTGTTGATAGTTTCAGACATCGAAAGTGCTGAAAGAAAGCGTGCCTTTCTACTTCACTATGCAGGTGATAGAGTTTGTGACATCTTTGACACACTGAAAGACACTGGTGGTGCCAAAGATTATGACACTGCCAAAGCCAAATTAACTGAGCACTTCAAACCAAGACAAAATACTGCTATGGAAATTATGCATTTCAGGAGAGCCGAACAACTCTAATGAAACTGTGGATCAATACCACACACGTCTGCAGGGTTAGCAGCCCATTGTGAGTTTGCTGATGTTGACAAAGAAATCAAACAGCAAATAATTGAAACATGTACATCTACACGTCTCCGTCGAAGAACTCTAGAACTTGTTGATGATGAAAGTTCTCTTACCAAGATACTGGATATTGCTCGTCGAATGGAAGATGCTGCACGTGATGGTCGTGTCATGGAGTGTAGTGCCAACAACGGTTCTGCCACTGCTACTAATAGTGATGAGGTACGTAAGGTTCAGTGAGGACACCGTGATGAAAGAAGATATCATTGCAAACCTAACAGCAAATTGAACCGAGAACCACATCACAATTGGAGTCATGGAACAAGACTCAAGCAGTCACAATGTCTCACATCAGAGGGTGTCAACAATAAATGTTACAATTGTAGAGGAGACTACCCACACCAAGATAATGTTTGTCCTGCTCAAGGTAAGAATAAGTGTGGATATAAGTGTGGAAAACTAGGTCATTTTGGTGCTATGTGTCGTTCCGCACTAAAGAAACCACAATCAGTGAATAAAAGTACTGTACAAGGATCAGGTCATAGGTGTCGAGGTGCCAAACACAATATTGCACCTCATATCCAGAATGTTAATAATGTACAAGACAACATGTCATTACAACCAGTCTCAGATGACAGTGAATGTGATTACATTTATGGAGTACAAGCAATCACAGAATGGAATGATCATCCAAACAACCCAGAGACTATAATATACATTGCTGGTATTTGTCTCAAAGTTCTCATTGACTCTGGATCAAACATTGACACCATTGCTGAATGTCACTATGAGGAAATTTAAAAAACAGTTCCCAAAGCTTGAAAACTACAATGGTAGAGCCACTGCCTATGCTTCAAAGGTAGCCTTGCCAGTGATTGGAACTTTCACTGCAGAGATTAAGTCAATGAATGCAATGCTCATTACTACATTCCATGTTGTTAGGAATGCAAAGGAGTCTCTACTCAGTTACAAGACTTCAACCAAATTGGGGCTACTTCAGCTTTCTAATGCCGTAGCAGTGGAATTTGCAAACAATGTTGATGAAATTGTTGCTGAATTTTCTGATCGATTTGAATCCATAGGTTGTTATACTGATAGCAAAGTACATCTGCACATATACCCAGATGTAATTCCAGTTGCCCAACCACATCGCCGACAGCCATTCCATACTCGCAAGAAAGTCGATGCCGAACTGGATAGGCTGATAGAACTAGATATCATTGAACCGGTAACAGGCCCAACACCATGGGTAAGCCCAATTGTCACTCCACTAATGCCGAAGAATCCAGATGAGATACGCATTTGTGTGGACATGCGTGTTCCCAACAAGGCAATAATGCGTGAACGCCATCCTACACCCACTGTAGATGATATGATCTACCGCTTGAATGGTGCAACTGTATTCAGCAAGTTAGATTTAAACAAGGGCTATCATCAGCTTGAACTTGATGATTAGAGTCGCTTCATAACAAAATTTAAGACACATCGAGGTTTGTATAGGTACAAGCGCCTGAGTTTTGGTATTAACAGTGCTGCTGAGGTATTCCAGCATATTATCAGCCAGGTATTGCAAGATATACCTAATGCTGACAACATGTCTGATGACATCATTGTTTATGGCCGTACCCAAGCTGAACACGACAAAGCTCTTCGTGCAACATTGCAACGCCTAAGAGAAAAGAATCTGACGCTAAGCCGAGCAAAGTGTGAGTTCAATCAATATAAAATTTAATTCTTTGGACATGTACTTAGTGACAAAGGTCTGTCTCCAAATCCTAAGAAAGTTGCAGATATCAAGAATGCTGCACCTCCTTCAACATCCACTGAAGTACAGAGTTTTCTGGGAATGGCAAACTACTGTTCTCGCTTCATTCCAGATTTTGCTACCATTACGAAGCCTCTACGTGACCTCCTGAAGAAAAATGCATCATGGTACTGGAGCGATATCGAGCAAAATACATTTGATGCTGTGAAAGATGCACTATTTATTTATTTATTATTTTATTTATTTATACATATACAAGAAGGTACATTGGAAATATGGGGATAGATAACATGGTAATTACAGTCTTGTAAAGCCACTAGCACGCGCAGCGTTTCAGGCAGCTCCTTAATCTAAAAAAAAAATTTAAGTAGGTAAATACTTGTAAAATTTAAAAAAATGAAAAGAGTTACATGGCAAGAAAAAAAAAGATGAGAGAGAATTGTAGGTACATTATATTAAAGCACATAGGTAGCTAAGATTGATTGCAATGACAGCTTGGATGGTAGTTGACAAAAATTGGTAGGCACAATACAGCATATGGCTAGCACATAAAAGAAGACAGCAATGAACACAATGATAAGGTTATTTGGGTTAATTACATAAAAATTAGGAGATTGGATAACACTAGGTACAGAGCAAATTAAAGCTCAGTGTAGTAAACTAAGAAGATGAAATTAGGTACTTTTTGGTTTTGCTTTTAAATAAGGCAAATTTTTTACAGTTTTTCAATTCACTAGGGAGTAGTTCCATAGATTAGGTCCCTTAATTTGCATAGAGTGTTTACATAGATTAAGTTTGACCCTGGGGATATCAAAGAGATATTTATTTCTGGTGTGGTGATAATGGGTCCTATTACATCTGTCCAGGGAGAGTTTCAGAGCATGGTTTGCATTTAAGAACAGGGTTTTGTAAATATAGTTGACACAAGAGAATGTGTGGAGGGAGTTAATATTAGCAAGTTTAGGGATTTAAACAAGGAAGCTGAGTGTTGTCTGAAAGCAGAGTTAGTTATTATTCTGATAGCAGATTTTTGCTGGGTGATGATGGGCTTAAGGTGGTTTGCAGTGGTAGACACCCATGACAGATACCATAAATTAAGATAGGGGTAGATTAGTACATAATATAGTGAGAGGAGAGCGGAGTTAGGAACGTAATATCTGATTTTGGAGAGTATATCAACTGTCTTAGAAACTTTCTTAGTTATGTGTTGAATGTGGGTGCTGAAGTTGAGTCTCTTGTCTAGGAATAGGCCAAGAAACTTGCCATCATTTTTATTACTGATGTTAATAATGTTGTCTATCTGTAGCTGAATTGCATTTGATGATTTGTTTCCAAATAAGCTGTAGTAAGTCTTTTCGATGTTTAATGTTAGTTTGTTAGTTGACATCCATAAGTGGACTTTTTTTAATTCATTATTAACAACATTATTTAGTGTATATGGATTGAGGTCTGAATAGATAAGGGTAGTATCGTCAGCAAACAAAATAGGTTTCAGAATGTTAGAGACATTAGGCAGATCGTTTATATATATAAGAAATAGAAGAGGTCCTAAGATACTGCCCTGCGGCACTCCAACGGTAATTGGTAGAGTGGAAGAAGTTGTATCATTGATGGTTACATATTGGTGTCTGTCACTAAGATAGGATCAGATGTAGTCAAGGGCAAGGCCTCGGATTCCATAATGCTGGAGTTTAAGTAAGAGGTAGTTGTGATTAACAGTATCAAAGGCTTTTCTTAGGTCAATAAAGAGTCCAATCGGAAACTCATTTTTGTCAAGGGCTGAATAGATTATGTCAAGGAGACTAATGATTGCATCGTTGGTGCTCTTTTGGGACCGGAAGCCAAACTGGCAGGGGCTGAGTATGTCCAATTTTACAAGGTAGGAATAGAGCTGTTTGTAAATAATTTTTTCAAATATTTTTGATAGAATGGGTAGATTTGATATTGGTCTATAATTGTTTATGTCCGCCGGATTGCCTCCTTTATGACTGGCGTTACTCTTGCTTTTTTGAGGATATCAGGAAGGTGTGACACTCTATAGATTTGTTGAACAGTAGGGCTATAGTGGGGCAAGGGCATGGGACGCTCTTGTATACAATGGACGGAATTTCACTGGTGTTCCCTGCTTTGGCTTTTAGAGAGTGTATAATGGACACAACATCTGCCGGGCTGATTGGTGAAAGGAGAAGAGAGTTTGGATAGCTGCCTGAGAGATATGTGTTAATATGTGTCCGAGTCTGTGGGATCTTACTGGCAAGATTAGCACCAACCGATGAAAATAAAACTATTAAATTCATTTGCCATTTCTAAATCAGTTGACGGTATATCCCCATCCGTGTAGAGTTTTATTTGGTTATGTGAGTGTTGTTTAGTTCCTAGGATACTAGAGATGGTTTTCCAAGTGCTTTTCATATTGCCTTTAGCTTCACTGAATCTATTCACATAATATACAAGTTTTGCCTTTCTTATGATACTGGTAAGCATTGATGAGTACCTTTTTAGCTACTTNAAAATTGAAAAAAAAACAAAAATTTGCACGGCCCTAACACAAGGCCACACTAACCTTAATTGTGAAGAGATCCAGTTGGGTGTCCAGTCAGTGCAATGAATGTCCTACGCCAGGTGAGCTGGACCCTAGGCTAGCACACAACCGTTCTGCGGAAACAAGAATTTTTTTTTTTTTGGCATTCAAAGATCTAATTTTTACAATAATACAGTTCTTCCCGGACTGGCCAACCACTTGTTATAAAAAAATTTGAGTTTGCTATGGGGAACTGGTACTATTAAGGGGTAAGGGTAAGTAGAATAGAGGTATCAAGATATGGGAGAATCAAAAGGCCCGGCCCCCAAAAATATATCCACAGTAATAAATGCTTGCTACTAAACCCGTTAGTCTAGGAATAGATTATGTTCTCCCACACAGGAAAAAAGGGATACTCTGCTCAAACTTACTTATTTATTAACCCTTAACGCCCCCCATACACAATCACACCAATAACAATTTAATACTAACTTTACCACACAATCTTACGTTAAAAGCCTGGTCCACATAAGCAGGATACAAGGTTTACACTGGAAACAAGCTAGGGTAAAGCTCTACTATACCACACTGGAGTCAGCCTAGGGTAGGGGACCACGTGGTTACACTGGACCCCGTTAGCATAACAGGTACGATAAAACTTAAATATACTTACTACACCCCAGGTATACTACTCTACACATAGAACGATAGGTATGCCAGACATATACAAAAATGAGTAATGGAGTACTTAACCAACTAAGTCACAGAAATAAAGAATTAAGAGGAAGGAGGAGAGCGCGTCCGAACAGCACAGGCAGTCAGCAGAGAAGACCGTCGTCTCAGTCTCGAGCCCTGCAGCATGCGTGTGGTGCCGGGAAGAGCCCAATTGATCATACAGCTATACACATTAAAACATCTTCCCCTTATGCCTCATATTGCTACTTCCTCATTCTACGGGTAGTTAAACTTATAACAATGTTACTTAATCCACAACAAGTTTAAGAGTCTAAATGCTTTGTGAGCAACACGAATAGTCGTACTTCTGGCAGGGATGATTACAAACAGCTACAGCTCTCTATGCGTGCCCTGCCATATTGTCGTTAATAAGCTCAATTTTGACCTCTGGTTTCCATCTAAAGAACCCAGAGTCGTAACAGCCACATCAGCTGGGACGTCACGGGCGGCTGGCCCCGTGGGGACACGCTCAGCTGGGACACCACCAGCTGGCCCATCAGCTGCTAGGTCATTGGCAGCATAACATGAAGGGTAAATATTAATCATAAATTACTGGCTAAATAGCGGGTTTTGAAAATTGATCAAAAGCCACAAACAATTAAGTGAATTAACAAGCAAATGATAGAGGAAGTAATTATAGGCCATGGGTCATCGTCAGGGAACACATCCGCTGAGCCAACGGCAGCAGAACGTAATGGGTAAGGAGTAATCATAAACAACTGGTTAAATTAGCGGGTTTGAATAGGTGATTAAGACCCACAAACGAATAAATAAATTAGCTAGCAAATAATAGATGAAATAATTATAGGCCAAGTGACATCAACAGGAATCGCATTTGCTGGGCCAATGGCAGCATAATGTAATGGGTAAGCAGGAACCACAAATAACTGGTTAAATAGCAGGATTGAATAGATGATTAAAAGCCACAAACGGATAGTTAAATTAACTAGCAAATAAATGTATTAATTATAGGCCATGGGTCATCATCAGGAAACACATCTGCTGGGTCAAAGGCAGCCCAGCATAACAGGTAAGCAGTAACCACAAATAACTGGTTAAAATAGTGTATTCGTTTAAGTGTTTAATAGCCGCAGCTATTAATTAAGGTAACAAACGAATTAAATTAGACGAGCCAAAACTAAATACTACGAAGATAAATTTACCCAACTAAAGAGCAACATTAAAAAAAACTTGGAGCACAATTTCACAAATCTTGGGATCAAAGAAGATTTTAAACAACAAACCAACACTCCTGTCTAATAACGATGGTCAGCTTTCAGCCTCTGATTCTGCTATTGAGTTCAATAAGTTCTTCTCTTTCATTGGGTCATCCCTTGCAAATGATATTCCTTCTTCCAGTACTGATGTTAAGGACTACCTTACAGGTAACTATCCACAGTCTCTGTACCTAAAGCCTACTAATTCCACTGATGTCAATGAGATAATCCTTTCCCTTAAAACCAAGTCTAGTGCCCTTGAGGAGATTCCGACATTAATTTACAAAAAAGCCTCCAGATCCTTAGCCCCTGCAATTGCATTGCTCTTCAACAAGTCACTTGAACTCCAAACCTTTCCAGATATTCTAAAAAAAAGCGAGAGTAACCCCTGTCCACAAATGTGGTGATCTCACAGATGTTAACAACTACAGACCTATTTCAATCCTGCCTAACTTATCAAAAATTTTTGAAAAACTAATCTACAAGCAGCTTTACTCTTATCTAGCCAAGCACAATATACTTAGCTCTTGCCAATTTGGCTTCAGATCTAAAAAAAAAACACTAACGATGCACTTATTAGTATGATTAACTTAATTCATGCAGCTCTTGATAAAAATGAGTTCCCTGTTGGGTTATTTGTGGACCTGCGTAAGGCTTTTGACACTGTCAACCACCAAAACCTTCTTCTTAAATTACATCATTATGGAGTCAGAGGACTCTCCCTGCAATACCTCAAATCTTACCTTACTGACAGGCTCCAGTATGTTTCTGTAAACAATTCAATTTCTCCTACCCTACCCATCAACATTGGTGTTCCTCAGGGCAGCATACTTGGCCCTCTCCTCTTTCTCATCTACATTAATGACCTTCCAAATGCCTCCCAACACCTTAGACCAATTCTATTTGCTGACGACACAACCTTCATTTACTCCAGTCCTGACCCCCTTGCTCTAAATGCCACAGTAAATACTGAGCTTAATAAAGTCCATCTTTGGCTAACTGCCAACAAACTCACCCTTAACATTGACAAAACTTTCTATATTCTGTTTGGCAATAAATCCTCTAATCAAATAAATCTCAAGATTAACAATACCCAAATTTGTAACAAATTAGATGGCAAATTCCTTGGCGTTCTCATTGATCACAAGCTTAATTTCCAGGGACACATTCTAAATATATCAAAAAAAGTTTCAAAAACTGTTGGCATTCTTTCTAAGATCAGATATTATGTACCCCGCCCTGCCCTGGTGACTCTCTATTACTCCCTCATCTATCCATATCTCAACTATGGTATTTGTGCTTGGGGTTCTACTACCCAAAATCATTTACGTCCTCTAATTACTCAACACAAAGCTGCTATTAGGACAATATCCAACTCTGGCCCCAGACATCACTCGGTACCCCTACTCAAATCTCTCAATATGTTAGATATTAAGTCACTTCACATTCTCTCATGTGTATTATACATATATAAAACGCTGAACTGTAATGCCAATCCTGACCTCAAAAGCTTCATTGAAAGCTGTAACAAAACCCATGAGCACCACACCAGAAATAAATACAGTTTTGATATTCCAAGAGTTCGACTTAATCAAACTAGAAATGCTCTACAAATCAAGGGACCCAGAATGTGGAATAACCTTCCCAACCATGTTAAAGACTGTACCTCTCTCAACCAGTTTAAGATTAAAACTAAACACTACCTGATAAACTCCCTGTAACCTACCTTACCCCTCTATTGTCAACCCATGTCTTATTTTTTTTTATTCAACGCTGCTTGTCTACATATTGTATTTGTGCTGCTTTTCAGTCATGTTCCCCCCTTTTTTTGTATCCTTATTTGTATCTGTTCTCAAAACATTTTATTCTTTTTGCTCAATTAGTGTTAAGTTTTAGATATTAATGTTTTCTTGCCCGAAACGCATTACATAATAGTGGCTTTAGGCATTGTATGTACTAGCTCTATAAATCGATCCACTTATGTAAAATCTCTTTATGTATGTACCTTTCCTGAATAAATATATTTATATTTATTTATTTATTTAAATGAATAAACATAAGGCCATGAGTCATCGGCGTGAAACACCTCCACCAGGCCGACCGGGGCATCAGCTGAGCCGGCGTCAATAGCTGGGCTTGGCCCCCAGGGGACGCGCTCGGCCGGGACACCCCCAGCCAGGCCAGCAGCTGCTGGGCATCGGCTGCATACCGTAATGGGGAGTAGTAACCATAAATAACGTAAAATTAGCGTGAATGAATATTTGTTGAATGGCCACAACGAGTAAATAAGATAAGAATCGAATTTAAGGTCAAGGGTCATCGGCGGGACTCACAACCACCAGACCGTCCAGGACATCAGCTGAGCCAAGGCCGGGCTTGGCCCCCATGGGACATGTGCTCAGGCCGCACCCAGGGCCCAGGCAGGGCGACACCCGTGCCCGAAACGCTGCTAGGCCCCCCAGGGCACGCACAGAAATCACGTGCGCACGTACGTACGTGCACACGCACGAACGTACAATCCATGCCGGATGCTGTCCGCTAAGGACAGGGCCCAGCACACGCTGGCCCGTGGCAGAGGGGCAGGATAGCTGAACACAGCCCAGGGTGTGCCCTCCAAGGAGCGCCTTGCGACGTGGGCGTCACGACCAGGGCGTGGGCCCCGGGAACAGGCCCGGGCATAGGCCTGGAGCCTGGCCACGTGTCGACGCCGACTTGGCGTGGGCCCTAGGGGCCGGGCCCGAGGGCGGAGGGCCGCCACCGCCTGGCCACGTGGCGAACACGGCCCAGGGCGTGCGCTCCAAGGAGCTCCTTGCCGCGTGGGTGTCTCGACCAGGGCGTGGGCCCCGGGAACAGGCCCGGGCATAGGCCTGGAGCCTGGCCACGTGTCGATGCCAACTTGGCTTGGGCCCTAGGGGCCGGTCCTGAGGGCGGAGGGCAGCCCCCGCCCAGCCACGTGGCGAACGCGGCCCAGGGCGTGCGCTCCAAGGAGCGCCTTGCCGCGTGGGCGTCACGACCAGGGCGTGGGCCCCGAGAACAGGCCCGGGCATAGGCCTGGAGCCCGGCCACGTGTCAACGCCGACTTAGCTTGGGCCCTAGGGGCCGGGTCCGAGGGCGGAGGGCCGCCACCACCCGGCCTCGTGGCGAACACAGCCCAGGGCGTGCGCTCCAAGGAGCGCCTTGCCGCGTGGGCGTCACGACCAGGGCGTGGGCCCCGGGGACAGGCCGCCTGGAGCCTGGCCACGTGTCGACGCCGACTTGGCTTGGGCCCTAAGGGCCGGGCCCAAGGGCGGAGGGCCGCCACCGCCTGGCCACGTGGCATCGACGCCAAGGGCAAAGCGACCCAGAAAGCACCGCACGGTGGATTCTGGCGCGGACCCTAAGGGTGCTCCTGCTTCCCCAGGGGGCAGCAGGAGGCCAAGGGAGCTAGCTAAGGCGGTACACACGGTCCACTAGGGGATGGCGCTGTTCACACGCCTGCACTGAGGAGGTCCTGACTTGATTAAAACAGAAACTTCACTTTTACCTTGGCGATAGGAGTGTGGGGCAGGAGGCCCCTGCCGAAGCGAGTTGCGAGGTCGAGGGTACCAAAACGTCTAGTAGAGAGAGGTCTGGGACCAGGGTAGGCGTCGTGTTGTCCATCTTGTGCGTGGTCCGATGTTGTGAGGGGAGGAGTTTCGAGCACTGCTGTGTTGTCGGTGAGAGTGAGGCAGAGCCTTCCGATCCATCCCAATTTATAAGCTCCCAGACCTTCCCGCGCAGGTCGCGGAAGGCGCTGCGCAAATGTTTCTTTGTCCCCCTTTTCAGAAAAATCTCCGCTTTATGCAATCAGAGGTCATATCCCACACCCATCCTGTGAGTGGTAGTGTACCCCACACCCATCCTCTGAGTGGTAGTGTACCCCACCCCACACCCATCCTCTGAGTGGTATCGTGTACCCTATATCCATCCTGTGCGTGGTAGTGTAACCCACACTCATCCAGTGAGTGGTAGTTTAATCCTCACCCATTCTGTGAGTGGTAGTTTACCCCATACCCATCCTGTGAGTGTTAATGTACCCCACACCCATCCCGTGAGTGGTAGTGTACCCCACACCCCATCCCGTGAGTGGTATAGTGAACCCCCACACCCCATTCTGTGAGTGATAGCGTACCCCATACCCATCCTGTGAGTGCCACTGTACCCCATACCCATCCTGTGAGTGCCACGTATGTACCCCATACCCATCCTGTGAGTGGTAGTATACCCCACACCCATCATGTGAGTGGTAGTTGTCATGTTCATAGAAAAAGGTACCATCCGTTTGTATGTGCGGATGTATCCTCTCCTGGCTCAGGTACCATCCGTTTGCATCCTCTCCTAGCTCAGACGCCAGGAGAGGAGATAAACAAGAAAGCATACAGGACGCCCACCAGCTTGGAAGCTGCTAGTCATGTATCAGTTTATGTATTAAAGTCAATAACCAAGCAATGGCTTTATGTCAACCCTACAACCAAGACTTCCTCAGCAACACACAGCGCCACACTGGCGACGAGGATGAACTGTGAATGCAGGTATTTGTTCAGCTTAAAACACAAGGAAGAAGCATGCTGCCCGGAGGAGGAAGAGAAGTCGTGCTGTCTGTGAGCACCATACCCGATGCTGTGTGCTAACCAATGCTGTGTGCTAACCAGTGCTGTGTGCTAACCAATGCTATGTGCTACCCAAGCTATGTGCTGACAAGCTGTATACTGAGGAATCTGCGATGCATATGTGCCGATTCTGTGTACGAAACGACGCTTTGATGCTGTGTATAAAACCCAATGTTTTGTATACGAAACGACGCTCTGTGCTACACAATTCTTCACGCTGTGAAAAGACTGCTGTACCAACTGCTAACAACTGCTGTGCCAACTGCTGATAATTGCTGTGCCAACTGTTGTGAAGCTGTGAATAGGAACAACACCACATGTACACATGGCTAGGTAAGAAGTCAGTTGCTGCTGTATTTATTTATTTATTTATTTATTTATTTATTTATTTATTTATTTATTTATTTATTTATTTATTTATTTATTTATTTATATACAAGATGGTACATTGGGTTTGTGAGAATACATTGAATAGGACAGTATTACAATCTTGTAAAGCCACTAGTACGCACAGCGTTTCGGGCAAGTCCTTAATCTAACAGATAATTTTAAGTAGGTAAGTTCTATCAGAATTGATAAATGAGAACAAATACATTGCAAGAGAAAAATGAGATGAGAGAGCTTTGTAAGTATATTAAAGCACAGTGTTATATTAAAGCTCTGATTGATTTCATTGACAGCTTGATTGGTAATTTAAAAGATTAATAGACACTATACAGCAGATTGACAGCACATATAAGACAGCAATGATCATTATGGTAAAGATTTTCAAATTGGGTACATAAAGATTGGGAGACTGGGTAGCAATAGATACAGATAAACAAGATTAATAAACACCATACAGCAGATTGGCAGCACATATAAGAGGACAGCAATGATCACAATGGTGAAGATGTTCAAATTGGGAAACATAAAGGTTGGGAGATTGGGTAGCAATAGATACAGTGCAATTTTAAGGCAAAAGGTGAAAAACTATGAAGATGAAATTAGGTACTTTTTAGTATTGATTTTGAATGATGTTAGTTTTAGTTCATTTATTATGCACCCCATACCCATCTTGTGGGCGGTAGTGGAAAGGGTTACAGAGGCACATAATGGGCTCAGGGACTGAACCCCACAATTCATTTAGCTAAGCAAGTTACAATCTTGATGAGCTAGTTACAAAATTCAATATAAGTCGTCACATCAACAATGGGTTCGAGATCGACCTCAAATACAGGTTCTAAATTAAGCAACTGACATATGTGGAGAGCTAGTGTCACAATTTATATGTTTGTCCTGCACACCGCCCCCCATCCAGTGGGCAGCGGTGGATAGGTTACAATCACTCTGTTACTACCTACAGTTAGCAAACTGGGGATATTTGGCTAAAATTTCTGGTAGCAGATCATTTTGAATGAAATATTTACACATCGCTGGAACATTGGTTATAGAATTGTCTCTAAATTCACGTATCTTTTCGCACTCCATCACATAGTGACGGAGGGTGTGCGAATAATTTTGTTGACACAGTTTACATTTGGTCAGGTCTACATCGGCAGATAATGAGAATTCCCAGAGATACTTGTAACCGAGTCTAAGCCGAGCAGCAGTAACATCTAGAAGTCTGCTGATTTTATTGGATGATCCATAGATGTGTGGCTCCTCTTGAATGATGTAAAAGTTGGACAGCTTTTCAATTCAATAGGGAGTGAGTTCCATAAACTAGGTCCCTTTATTTGCATAGAGTGTTTACACAGATTAAGTTTAACTCTGGGGATATCAAAGAGATATTTATTTCTGGTGTGGTGATAATGGGTCCTATTACATCTGTCCAGGAAATGTTTCAGAGCAGGATTTGCATTTAAGAACAGGGTTTTGTAAATGTAGTTGACACAAGAGAATTTATGGAGTGAGATTATATTTAGCATGTTTAGGGAGTTAAACAAGGGGGCTGAGTGTTGTCTGAAAGCAGAATTTGATATTATTCTGATAGCAGATTTTTGCTGGGTGATGATGGACTTCAGATGGTTTGCAGTGGTTGAACCCCATGCACAGATACCATAGTTGAGATAGGGATAGATTAGTGCATAATATAGAGAGATGAGAGCAGAGTTAGGTACATAGTATCTGATTTTGGAGAGTATACCAACTGTTTAGAGACTTTCTTAGTTATGTGTTGTATGTGAGTACTGAAGTTGAGTCTCTTGTCTAGGAATAGGCCAAGAAATTTCCATCATTTTATTGCTAAGTTTACATTGTCTATCTGAAGCTGAATTGCATTTGTAGATTTGCTTCCAAATAAGATGTAGTAGGTCTTTTCTATATTAAGTGTTAGTTTGTTGGTTGACATCCATAAGTGGACTTTTTAGTTCATTATTAACAACATTTTAGTGTATGTGGGTTGGGGTTAGAGTAGATGAGGGTAGTATCATCAGCAACAAATAGGTTTCAGAATGTTAGAGACTTAGGCAGATCATTGATGTATATAAGAATAGAAGAGGTCCAAAATGCTGCCCTGTGGCACTCCAACGGTTATTGGTAGAGTGGGAGAGGTTATATTATTGATGGCTACACATGGTGGTCTATCACTAAGATAGGATTGATATATCCAGTGCATGGCCTCGGATTCC
>WNGS01002845.1:0-15720 GCA_020271785.1 Procambarus virginalis | reverse complement strand
CCGAGCGCTAATGAGAGACTAATCCTCTCACTCCTCTATTTCCCGACACTAACGGGACCTTTACCTCAAGAAGTGACTACATACAGGATTGGCTTAAGGCCACTGGGGAGAACATTCGCCTTGGACCAAACTTCCACCTGTACCTCCTATGATAGCGTGGGGGGTCAAAGGGGAATCTCCACAAGATATACGAGTTAAGCTAGTTCCCCCTGACGATAGCGGACCTTCTATGGACCTGTGACATGTTGAAGGGGGGGTCTGCTGGGGGTGTTCTTGACCCGTGTATGTAGCCCAACTGTTCTGGCTTCAGCAGAAACCTCAGGAAATCTTTGTGTGTTCAGTAGAACTCCAGGTTACAATCCTTATACCATGTTGTGGTGTATTTGCTAGAACATGTGCGTGGGAACACCCGCACAGGTTCGAACCTTCATCACGACTCCTTTGGAGTATCTCATTTACGCAGTGACGCTAGTGTGATAACTCTCAGTGTAATAATCTATATAAATAAAAATGTAAATGTTCCGTTTGTTCAAAATCTTAATATCTCAGAAAGTTCTCACGATTCTTTTGAAATTTTGACACAACGTTCCATTCGAATACGTGGTGTGTGTTTTAAATACCTACTATATAGATGTCACACCTGTGACGGTAAAACATGCTTTTTGAAACACTGGTAGTTTTTCATATGCGAGAATGAGTGGGGAAGTTGAGAGGACTGTGAAGGTGTGGGGTAATGGTGTGGAGGACGAGAGGACGTGGGTGTGGGGAATGTGTGAAATGTTACTCACTGTAACATTATTATCTAATGCAGCACACAACACACACACACACACACCACACACCACACACACACAACACACACCACACACACACACACACACACACACCACACCACTATTTCAAATGTACATATGATAGAGCCCAGTAGGCTCGGGAATCTGTACACCAGTTGATTGACAGTTGATGAGGCGGGTCCAAAAGCAAAGCTCAACTCCCCGCAAGCACAATAGTGAGTACAAATAGGTGAGTACGCAACACAGGGTGCTGGCGTTGAGTGGACAGCGCTCTGGGTCGTAGTCCTATGTTCCCGGGTTTGATTACCGCGAGGCAAACACAAATGGGCAGAGTTGCTTTCACCCTGATGCACCTATTCACCTAGCAGTAAATAGTAACTCTTGTTTAGCAAAGTTAGAACGTCATTCAAAAACCTAATGAGGCTTTTCGAGCGCTTTACACTCCCTACGTGAGACCAGTCTTAGAGAATGCTGCCCCATCATGGAGCCCCACCTGAAGAAACACATAAGGAAACTGGAGAAGGTTCAGAGGTTTGCGACGAGGCTTGTCCCAGAGTAATGAGGGATGGGATATGAAGAGCGCCTGATGGAACTGAACCTTACAACACTAGGACAAAATGAGGGAGCGGGGAATATGATAATGACATATAAAATACTCAGGGGGATTGACAGACTGGAAATAGACGAAATGTTCACACGGAATAGTAACAGAACGAGGGGACATGGGGAAGCTGGAAACTCAGATGAGTCACAGATCTGTTAGGAAGTTTTCTTTTAGCGTGAGTAGTAGTGGGAAAATGGAATGCACTTAAGGAACAAGTTGTGGAAGCCAATACTATTCATAATTTTAAAAGCAGGTATGATAGGGAAACGGGACAGGAGTCATTGCTGTAAACAACTGATGCTCGAAAGGCGGGATCCAAGAGTCAATGCTCGATCCTGCAGACACAACTAGGTGAGTACAACAGGATTACACCACACCACACACGTACACACCTGTAGATGAGTACACACACACACACACACTTACACACCTGTAGATAGTACACACACACCACGTACACACCTTTGATGAGTATCTACACACTACCCACATATCAGTCCACATCAAAAGCACACCCGTGTCAGCTGCCACTCTCGATGGCATTTCCAATCTCGCTCTGATAATGACATTTCCTAAACCATGGAATTTCAATTTGTCAGCCATTTTAAAAATGATAAAAATTCTTTCATTCATCGCACTCACATATTTTGTTAGAATTTGTGACAAGCAATGAATAGAATTTTTCTCTGAAATGTTTATACATTTCGCAAAAACAAAAGGCCAGGAATGTTGTGTGTGTACCCCCCACTCTGTACTCACCTAATTGTGCTTGCGGGGGTTGAGCTTTGGCTCTTTTGTCCTGGTCTGTGTAGCCACACTGACGTGCTGGTAAAGGTACCTGGCAGCTCTTGGGTCGCGTGTTCTTTTGATTAGTCTATGACCCAAATAGTTAAAAAAAATGTAAATTTTATTCCATCTAGTGTTAACCGTACAGAGTATTTGTTTAGAAGGTAGATAGTGTAACCGGCGGTGCCCGGGTCTCGCGTCCCTCTTCTCCTCTTTTTTCCCCCTAGTTACCCTTCTTCTCCCCTCTCATTCCCCTCTCATTCCCCTCTCATCTCCCCTCTCTCAGACACACATCACCATGCCAGCCTCTCTCGGGTTCCCCAGCTCTCACTCTTGACTCCTCACTGTGTCACCCTTGACCCCTCACTGTGTCACCCTTGACCCCTCACTGTGTCACCCTTGTTATGCTGGGTGTGAAGACGACTCTGTCACCCTCCTGTATGACCTCCTCCTCCAACCTGCTGCTGGAGGCCCTTGTGTCCATAGCCAGGTGGAGGCGGACTGTGCTCCTGCTCCTCCTCCTCGGCGCTAGATCTTGTCACGTACAAATCTCTTTTGGGTGTCATTTATTGGCAGCTGAATCAGATATTTCTAATTATTGTATGACTCAGATCCATCACTATTCTTAGTGTCAGTGTACAGTGCCATCACTATTCTTAGTGACAGTGTACAGTGCCATCACTATTCTTAGTGACAGTGTACAGTGCCATCACTATTCTTAGTGACAGTGTACAGTGCCATCACTATTCTTAGTGTCAGTGTACAGTGCCATCACTATTCTTAGTGTCAGTGTACAGTGCCATCACTATTCTTAGTGACAATGTACAGTGCCATCACTATTCTTAGTGTCAGTGTACAGTGCCATCACTATGCTTAGTGACAGTGTACAGTGCCATCACTATTCTCAGTGTCAGTGTACAGTGCCATCACTATTCTCAGTGTCAGTGTACAGTGCCATCACTATTCTCAGTGTCAGTGTACAGTGCCATCACTATTCTTAGTGTCAGCGAACAGTGCCATCACTATTCTTAGTATCAGTGTACAGTGCCATCACTATTCTTAGTGTCAGTGACAGTGTACAGTGCCATCACTATTCTTAGTGTCAGCGAACAGTGCCATCACTATTCTTAGTATCAGTGTACAGTGCCATCACTATTCTTAGTATCAGTGTACAGTGCCATCACTATTCTTAGTGTCAGTGACAGTGTACAGTGCCATCACTATTCTTAGTGTCAGCGAACAGTGCCATCACTATTCTTAGTATCAGTGTACAGTGCCATCACTATTCTTAGTGTCAGTGTACAGTGCCATCACTATTATCAGTGTCAGTGTACAGTGCCATCACTATTCTTAGTGTCAGTGTACAGTGCCATCACTATTCTTAGTATCAGTGTACAGTGCCATCACTATTCTCAGTGTCAGTGTACAGTGCCATCACTATTCTTAGTATCAGTGTACAGTGCCATCACTATTCTCAGTGTCAGTGTACAGTGCCATCACTATTCTTAGTGTCAGTGTACAGTGCCATCACTATTCTTAGTATCAGTGTACAGTGCCATCACTATTCTTAGTGTCAGTGACAGTGTACAGTGCCATCACTATTCTTAGTATCAGTGTATAGTGCCATCACTATTCTTAGTATCAGTGTACAGTGCCATCACTATTCTTAGTGTCAGTGTACAGTGCCATCACTATTCTTAGTGTCAGCGAACAGTGCCATCACTATTCTTAGTATCAGTGTACAGTGCCATCACTATTCTTAGTATCAGTGTACAGTGCCATCACTATTCTTAGTGTCAGTGTACAGTGCCATCACTATTCTTAGTGTCAGTGTACAGTGCCATCACTATTCTCAGTGTCAGTGTACAGTGCCATCACTATTCTTAGTGTCAGTGACAGTGTACAGTGCCATCACTATTCTTAGTGTCAGTGTACAGTGCCATCACTATTCTTAGTGTCAGTGTACAGTGCCATCACTATTCTCAGTGTCAGTGTACAGTGCCATCACTATTCTCAGTGTCAGTGTACAGTGCCATCACTATTCTTAGTGTCAGTGTACAGTGCCATCACTATTCTTAGTGTCAGCGAACAGTGCCATCACTATTCTTAGTGTCAGTGTACAGTGCCATCACTATTCTTAGTGTCAGTGTACAGTGCCATCACTATTCTCAGTGTCAGTGTACAGTGCCATCACTATTCTTAGTGTCAGTGTACAGTGCCATCACTATTCTTAGTGTCAGCGAACAGTGCCATCACTATTCTTAGTGTCAGTGTACAGTGCCATCACTATTCTTAGTATCAGTGTACAGTGCCATCACTATTCTTAGTGTCAGTGTACAGTGCCATCACTATTCTTAGTGTCAGCGAACAGTGCCATCACTATTCTTAGTGTCAGTGACAGTGTACAGTGCCATCACTATTCTTAGTGTCAGTGTACAGTGCCATCACTATTCTTAGTGTCAGCGAACAGTGCCATCACTATTCTTAGTGTCAGTGTACAGTGCCATCACTATTCTCAGTGTCAGTGTACAGTGCCATCACTATTCTTAGTGTCAGTGTACAGTGCCATCACTATTCTCAGTGTCAGTGTACAGTGCCATCACTATTCTTAGTGTCAGTGTACAGTGCCATCACTATTCTTAGTGACAGTGTACAGTGCCATCACTATTCTTAGTGTCAGTGACAGTGTATAGTGCCATCACTATTCTTAGTGACAGTGTACAGTGCCATCACTATTCTTAGTGACAGTGTACAGTGCCATCACTATTCTCAGTGTCAGTGTACAGTGCCATCACTATTCTTAGTGTCAGTGTACAGTGCCATCACTATTCTCAGTGTCAGTGTACAGTGCCATCACTATTCTTAGTGTCAGTGTACAGTGTACAGTGCCATCACTATTCTCAGTGTCAGTGTACAGTGTACAGTGCCATCACTATTCTTAGTGTCAGTGTACAGTGCCATCACTATTCTTAGTGTCAGTGTACAGTGCCATCACTATTCTTAGTGTCAGTGTACAGTGCCATCACTATTCTTAGTGACAGTGTACAGTGCCATCACTATTCTTAGTGTCAGTGTACAGTGCCATCACTATTCTCAGTGTCAGTGTACAGTGCCATAACTATTCTTAGTGTCAGTGTACAGTGCCATCACTATTCTTAGTGTCAGTGTACAGTGCCATCACTATTCTTAGTGTCAGTGTACAGTGCCATCACTATTCTTAGTGTCAGTGTACAGTGCCATCACTATTCTTAGTGTCAGTGTACAGTGTACAGTGCCATCACTATTCTTAGTGACAGTGTACAGTGCCATCACTATTCTTAGTGACAGTGTACAGTGCCATCACTATTCTTAGTGACAGTGTACAGTGCCATCACTATTCTTAGTGACAGTGTACAGTGCCATCACTATTCTTAGTGTCAGTGTACAGTGCCATCACTATTCTCAGTGTCAGTGTACAGTGCCATCACTATTCTCAGTGTCAGTGTACAGTGCCATCACTATTCTCAGTGTCAGTGTACAGTGCCATCACTTTTCACAGTGTCAGTGTACAGTGCCATCACTAGACACAGTGTCAGTGTACAGTGCCATCACTAGACACAGTGTCAGTGTACAGTGCCATCACTATTCTCAGTGTCAGTGTACAGTGCCATCACTTTTCACAGTGTCAGTGTACAGTGTCATCACTAGACACAGTGTCAGTGTACAGTGCCATCACTAGGCACAGTGTCAGTGTCAGCGAACAGTGCCATCACTATTCTTAGTGTCAGCGAACAGTGCCATCACTATTCTTAGTGTCAGTGTCAGCGAACAGTGCCATCACTATTCTTAGTGTCAGTGTCAGCGAACAGTGCCATCACTATTCTTAGTGTCAGTGTCAGCGAACAGTGCCATCACTATTCTTAGTGTCAGTGTCAGCGAACAGTGCCATCACTATTCTTAGTGTCAGTGTCAGCGAACAGTGCCATCACTATTCTTAGTGTCAGTGTCAGCGAACAGTGTCATCACTATTCTTAGTGTCAGTGTCAGCGAACAGTGCCATCACTATTCTTAGTGTCAGTGTCAGCGAACAGTGCCATCACTATTCTTAGTGTCAGTGTACTCGCTCAGTTGTTCCAGTACTCTGACAGTCCAGCATACCACCTTAATCCCTGGAGGGGGGGGGGGGCAGGGGTATGTCATCATGGTAACATAGGACAGTCTACACTGTAATGTTCAAGAGAATGTATCTTCTCTCTTTGACACATGTTGTATCCATGTTAAGGTATCGACACCGTCGCTGGAGTGTGGAGTTGCGATTTCAGCGCCATCTATGGGTCTGCACTCCAACTCCCCGGAAATGGGTGCTACGCAGACAACGCCATCTGTTGGTGGGGGGCGTGACATCGGTGAAAGGCTCCAGTTTCCTGCCTCAGTTAGAAGAGGCGGTCGATGATGATAACCTCTGGTGGGTGAGGTATCGAGATCAACGCCATCTAGCTTGTGGCTACAATTTACAATGTCAATTACCCGGTGGAAGGGTGATAACCTAGCGTCACCCAGTATACTGTCTGTCTAGCTAATGACGTTTTATGGTCACAGAAGTGACATGAAGAGGCAATTGTGCTGAGTAGGTCAGTTTACCTTGGGCAGTCCAAGAACTCTTGACTTGGTCCTGTAAGAGCACAAACTGGCCGTCGTCGGTTATAGCAGTGTGCTAGCTACTGATTTATGCAGTGTTGTATGGGCCGATGTACCCGGGATTGGCCAGGTAGTTACACAACGACAGTGGTGCGTCTGCTGAGAAGTGCTGCTAGTGTGTATGCTAAAGTCTTCTGCCAGGGTGTTAGCTACTATACCTATATGTGATTTTGAGACCCCTGTCAACGTGTTGCTGAAACCCTCTGCCACAGTGTTTCTGGAGAGCGGAGGTAAGGTATTGACACATCGTGGCTGTACGGTGTGTGTGGACTGGCCCATATTGCAGAAAGTGAACTCGCCGGTGTTTACCATTAGGTGTGGACGACGTGTACCTGGAAAGTAGATTCAGCGGGATTTGATGAACACCGCCGCTGTTTTGTGTCCCGAGTGAAAGACACTTTGTAAATATGTGTAGTAATACTTTAGTATAATACATATAGTGGTGAAGGTGGTAATATAGTGGTGTAGGTATAATAGTGTATTGTTCCCCCCCCCTCTTTTAATCTTTGCACTAATAGCTGACACAGCCAGTTCTTGAAAACTTACACCTACACAAAACTTACACCTGGGGACTTCTTGAAAACTTACACCTGGAGAGCTGGTCGGCCGAGCGGACAGCACGCTGGACTTGTGATCCTGGGTTTGATCTCAGGCGCCGGCGAGAAACAATGGGTAGAGTTTCTTTCACCCTATGCCCCTGTTACCTAGCAGTAAAATAGGTACCTGGGTGTTAGTCAGCTGTCACGGGCTGCTTCCTGGAAGTGGAGGCCTGGTCGAGGACCGGGCCGCGGGGACACTAAAAAAGCCCCGAAATCATCTCAAGATAACCTCAAGAAGATACATGAGGTTGGATATAGAAGAAGAGATGATAACAGCAAGAACCCGGTTACTGGCCCAAAGTGACCGTAACAACCCGACACTTTGGCAAAGTTGACACATTGTGTACTCGACATTTGGGATTTAAGAAAGCTGGCAGATACGACAAGATCCCAGGCGTATTCTGGCCACTATAACATCACATTGGCGAGTACTTGCTCTATTAGTCCCATATGTGAATGACCAAGCCGTCCTCCTAGTAGAACGTCGCATTTTGACATATACCCCAAATAAGGCCAAAAATCGTCGTGCTAGAAAATGATAGCGGCTCATTGACGCACACTGTCCCGTTTTCGGTTTTAGGTTCTCTGGTAGGTAATGATAAGGGCACTTTAGTACATCAGTTCACTGACGTTGGGGACGCCCAGGAGGAGGACACTGACAAGCATAGTCATAATGGTGGTGGCGGGGGGGGGGAGAGGATCGGTAACTATACACCAGTACCGGGAACAGGTACACAAGTCCCTGCACAAAATACACCAGTACCGGGAACAAGTATTCCGGCCGGTACCGGGTAACCGGATCGCTTGAAGAGTGAGGTATGAAATGACAGACGAAATTGTTTTTCAAAACTGGTTTTCACGACCGTCAGAGACTGCAGGTGTTCACGGACCTTGTCTTAATATGCGTATATGTATACACATGGTATACAGGCATGTGTGTGTGTGTGTGACCGCTACGTACAGGTGTGTGTGCGTGTGTGTGACCGCTACGTACAGGTGTGTGTGTGTGTGTGACCGCTACGTACAGGTGTGTGTGTGTGTGACCGCTACGTACAGGTGTGTGTGTGTGTGTGTGACCGCTACGTACAGGTGTGTGTGTGTGTGTGACCGCTACGTACAGGTGTGTGTGTGTGTGTGACCGCTACGTACAGGTGTGTGTGTGACCGCTACGTACAGGGTGTGTGTGTGTGTGACCGCTACGTACAGGTGTGTGTGTGTGTGTGTGTGTGTGTGACCGCTGCGTACAGGTGTGTGTGTGTGTGTGTGTGACCGCTACGTACAGGTGTGTGTGCGTGTGTGACCGCTACGTACAGGTGTGTGCGTGTGTGACCGCTACGTACAGGTGTGTGTGTGTGTGTGACCGCTACGTACAGGTGTGTGTGTGTGTGACCGCTACGTACAGGTGTGTGTGTGTGTGACCGCTACGTACAGGTGTGTGTGTGTGTGTGACCGCTACGTACAGGTGTGTGTGTGTGTGTGACCGCTACGTACAGGTGTGTGTGTGTGTGACCGCTACGTACAGTGTGTGTGTGTGTGTGTGACCGCTACGTACAGGTGTGTGTGCGTGTGACCGCTACGTACAGGTGTGTGTGTGTGTGACCGCTACGTACAGGTGTGTGTGTATGATACTCTACATACAGGTATGTGTGTATGATACTCTACATATATATAATATATATATATATATATATATATATATATATATATATATATATATATATATATATATATATATATATATGTTATTAAATATGACCGAAAAAGTAAGATTAATAATTCTAACACGAATTTTCTCAATTTTCCTTATGTTTGTTTTTACTGATGACGGTAAATGAAAAATCAATTATCCAAAATTCATTCTTTATTTCTTAGTCTGACGCGACACTTGAGCGCGTTTCGTAAAACTTATTACATTTTCAAAGACTTTAGTTACACACACACAGAACAACTATAACTGAACAGAGTTTAAACAGCTTTTCTTTTTTATACCTGCATTTGGGTGAGGTGACATGTTACAATGGTTTGGGGTGAGGTGAGAACAAACACAGAACACGAAACAATGGGTATAAGCTAAAGGGAAGAATAGATCTGTAACTGCAGAAGGCCTATTGGCCCGTATTTCTTGATGTTTCTATATTGGAGCGGAGTCTTGAAGTGGGTAGAATATAGTTGTGCGTTAATTGGCTGTTGATTGCTGGTGTTTGACTTCTTGATGTGTAGTGCCTCGCAGATGTCAAGCCGCCTGTTGTCGCTGTATCTATCAATGATTTCTGTGTTGTTTGTTAAGATTTCTCTGGTGATGGTTTGGTTGTGGGAAGAGATTATATGTTCCTTGATAGAGCCCTTGCTTATGCATCGTTAATCGCCTGGAAAGAGATGTTGTTGTCTTGCCTANACACACACCACACACACACAACACCACACAACACACACCCACACACACACACCACACAGAGCCAAAGGAAGGAGCACAGAGTTACGGTAAGGGGCGAAAGTCGGACTGGCGAACAGTAACAAGTGGAGTACCACAAGGATCGGTGCTGGGACCAATTCTATTTCTTGTATGTTAACGACATGTTTACGGGTGTAGAGTCCTACATGTCGATGTTTGCGGATGACGCAAAGTTGATGAGAAGAGTTGTGACAGATGAGGATTGCAGGATCCTCCAAGAGGACCTGAACAGGTTGCAGAGATGGTCAGAGAAATGGCTACTGGAATTCAACACGAGCAAATGTAAAGTTATGGAAATGGGACTAGGAGATAGGAGACCAAAGGGACAGTACACAATGAAGGGGAACAGCCTACCTGTGACGACGCGCGAAAGAGACCTGGGTGTGGACGTAACACCTAATCTATCTCCTGAGGCACATATAAATAGGATAACGACAGCAGCGTACTCTACACTGGCAAAAGTTAGAACATCATTCAGAAACCTAAGTAAGGAGGCATTTAGGGCTCTTTACACTGCCTACGTGAGGCCAGTCTTAGAGTATGCCGCCTCATCATGGAGTCCCCATCTAAAGAAACACATAATGAAACTGGAAAAGGTTCAGAGGTTTGCAACGAGACTCGTCCCAGACCTACGAGGGATGGGGTATGAGGAGCGCCTGGGGGAACTATGCCTTACGACACTAGAAAGAAGAAGGGAGAGGGGGGACATGATAGGAACGTATAAAATACTCAGAGGGATTGACAGAGTGGACATAGACGAAATGTTCACACGGAATAGTAACAGAACGAGGGGACATGGATGGAAGTTAGAAACTCAGATGAGTCACAGAGATGTTAGGAAGTTTTCTTTTAGCGTGAGAGTAGTGGGAAAATGGAATGCACTTAAGGAACAGGTTGTGGAAGCCAATACTATTCATAATTTTAAAACCAGGTATGATAGGGAAATGGGATAGGAGTCATTGCTGTAAACAACTGATGCTCGAAAGGCGGGATCCAAGAGTCAATGCTCGATCCTGCAGACACATATAGGTGAGTATAGGTGAGTACACACACACACACACACACACACACACACACACACACCACACACACACACACACACACACAGAAAATGGCTGCTAAAGTTCAACTCGGGAAAGTGTAGGTGATGAAATTAGGAGAAGGGAGCAGGAGGCTGAACACAAGGTATCATTTGGGAGGGGAAATCCTACAAGAGTCAAATAGAGAGAAAGATCTGGGGGTTGATATCACACCGAACCTGTCCCCAGAAGCCCACATCAAAAGAATATCATCAGCGGCATATGCTAGACTGGCCAACATAAGAACTGCCTTTAGAAATTTGTGTAAGGAATCTTTCAGAACCCTGTATACCACTTATGTAAGACCAATCCTGGAGTATGCAGCTCCAGCCTGGAGTCCATACCTAGTTAACACAAGACAAAGTTAGAGAAGATTCAGCGGTATGCCACCAGGCTCGTCCCGGAACTGAGAGGATTGAGCTACGAGGAAAGGCTAAAGGAGCTGAACCTCACATCCCTGGAAAACAGAAGAGTAAGGGGAGACATGATAACCACCTACAAATTCTCAGGGGAATTGACAGGGCGGACAAAGAGAAACTCTTCACCACGGGTGGGACACGAACAAGGGGACACAGGTGGAAACTTAGTACCCAGATGAGCCACAGAGACGTTAGAAAGAATTTTTTCAGTGTCAGAGTAGTTAATAAATGGAATGCACTAGGAAGTGATGTGGTGGAGGCTGACTCCATACACAGTTTCAAGTGTAGATATGATAGAGCCCAGTAGGCTCAGGAATCTGTACACCTGTTGATTGACAGTTGAGAGGCGGGACCAAAGAGCCAAAGCTCAACCCCCGCAAGCACAATTAGGTGAGTACAATTAGGTGAGTACACACACACACACACACACACACATTCCATATCTTAAGAAGCACATCAACAAACTGGAAAAGGTGCAAAGACACGCTACTAAGTGGCTCCCAGAACTGAAGGGCAAGAGCTACGAGGAGAGGTTAGAGGCATTAAATATGCCAAAACTAGAAGACAGAAGAAAAAGAGGCGATATGATCACTACATACAAAATAGTAACAGGAATTGATAAAATCGACAGGGAAGATTTCCTGAGACCTGGAACTTTAAGAACAAGAGGTCATAGATATAAACTATCTAAACACAGATGCCGAAGAAATATAAGAAAATTCACTGTGGCAAACAGAGTGGTAGACGGTTGGAACAAGTTAGGGGAGAAGGTGGTGGAGGCCAAGACCGTCAGTAGTTTCAAAGCGTTATATGACAAAGAGTTCTGGGAAGACGGGACACCACGAGCGTAGCTCTCATCCTGTAACTACACTTAGGTAATTACACTTAGCTAATTACACACACATGCCTGCTTTGAACAAATAAATTTATCATAAGAGAGCAGCAAGATTTCTCACTGGGACTAGCATCAGTGGGTGACTTGAAGACAATGGCAGCGGTTGTTGTTGTTGTTAAAGATTCGCTACTTGGAACAAACAGCTCCAAGTAGCACGGGCTATGGTGAGCCCGCAGCGTGTACACAATGGCAGTGGTGATTTACAACCACCCACTACACATTACAAGACCTTCGGAAGAATATGGCAATTGCAAGCAGACTTGCCTAAGGGCAATAGAGAAAGCAGCCACAGTGGCAAGGGCCACGACCCTGATACTCGAGGGGGAATTCAATCACAGGGAAATAGATTGAATAAATAAAGACCCGTCCACCCCCACAAGGGTGCGATAAGACATGGAGAGCAAAGCTGGTAGACACAGCGAACAAGCTCGCCTTCCCTCACACCCCACCTGCCCCCCCCTCCGACACAGACATGCACTCACCACACACGAACCCGCCCCCCTCACCCCCACATCCGGGGGGGGGCACATAAACGTGTGTGAGAATATTAACATAAATTTTCCTTCAATAAAACACATCACATGTGTACCGTCATATGCCTGTACACATTCAAAAAATAATATTAACAATTTTAATCTTAAAACTAGAGGATACAACGTATGTCAAACCAAACCTTGAGCATGCAGCACCAACATTGTATCCTCTAATGACGAACCACAAATTAAAACTACAAAAATTCTACATGAAGTTGAAGACTGAGAAACTTACCGGAGTACAGAAGAGTAGAAGCAGGGTGAAGGGGAAAGTAGAAGCAGGGTGAAGGGGAAAGTAGAAGCAGGGTGAAGGGGAAAGTAGAAGCAGGGTGAAGGGAAGTAAAAGCAGGGTGAGGGGAAGTAGAAGCAGGGTGAGGGGAAGTAGAAGCAGGGTGAAGGGGAAAGTAGAAGCAGGGTGAGGGGAAGTAGAAACAGGGTGAGGGGAAGTAGAAACAGGGTGAGGGGAAGTAGAAGCAGGGTGAGGGGCAAGTAGAAGTGAAGTAGAAGGCTTGGCAGCTGTGGCCCAAAATCCAGTTGAATTTAATTGTGAAACTTTAATATGAACTCACCGATGGAGAAGTCTGATCAAGAAACATGTCTGAGATTTATAACAAGATGACAGCAATCAAACAAGAGAAAGAGGGTTGGGTAGACTGCATTTTCCTTGACTGTCAGAAAACATTTGATACTGTCCCTCTCAAAGAAACTCGTTCTGAAGCTGGACAAACAAGCTGGTGAACCTGGAAGATTGTTAGTGGAACCTTTCGGGCAGGAAAAAAAGTTTCACAGTGAGAGTAATCATCACGGAGATAGCGAGACGAGTACCACAAGGGTAGCCACGCGGCTCCTCTCTTGTCCATATTCCAAAGATACAAATTTCACTCAGGTGGCCACTGGATTTAAACCTAGGCACGTGCAAGGTATCGAGGATTAGGAAGAGGGGGGACATATGCTCCAGGAACCACAGTTTATAAGTAGATGAGTGCATCTAGGTGAGTGCATCTAGGTGAGTGCATCTTGGTGAGTGCATCTTGATGAGTGCATCTTGGTGAGTGCATCATGGTGAGTGTATCTAGGTGAGTACTTCAAGGTGAGTGCATCTAGGTGTGAGAGGGTGTGTGTGTGAGGGGAGAGAGGTGGTGGGTGAGGAAGGGACACAAAAGAAATGAGAATGAACAAAATATAAAAACGGATAAGAAAAAGATCAGAAGACAGCGAAGGAAGCTGGGAAAGACAGAGGAATAGCGGAACACAGAAAGAAGGGGAGAAGAGAGAGAGAGAGAGAGAGAGGCACCTAGATATAAAGGCCACCTGGATAACCCCCGCAGGCAGCGACCACCTCTACTCCAGCATCCATAACTGAAGCATCCGAGTCCTGCTCAATGTAGTGGAAGGTGGAATATGTGGCCGAGGCAGCCCAACACGCTCTCCTCGGCTGGAAGAAAATGTGGCTGGCGCAAAATTTTAGCCAAATATCCCCAGTTTGCTAACTGTAGGTAGTAACTGAGTGATTGTAACCTATCCACCGCTGTCCACTGGATGGGAGGCGGTGTGCAGGACAAACATATAAATTGTGACACTAGCTCTCCACATATGTCAGTTGCTTAATTTAGAACCTGTACTTGAGGTCGATCTCGAACCCATTGTTGATGTGACGACTTATATTGAATTTTGTAACTAGCTCATCAAGATTGTAACTTGCTTAGCTAAATGAATTGTGGGGTTCAGTCCCTGAGCCCATTATGTGCTTCTGTAACCCTTTCCACTACCGCCCACAAGATGGGTATGGGGTGCATAATAAATGAACTAAACTAACTAAGCAATGACAGTCCTGTCTGCGATGGTTAACATAGGAGCAGAGCTGCAGACAGCCTTCATGAAGCACAGACAGACGGCAGCATGAAGCAAGAAGTGCAGACAGACAGACCAGGAGTTATCAACCATTCAAACAAGCAATAACGAAACCTGTACATCTTTCCTCAATCATGGCAACTATGTTTTCTATTAAAGTAAGCACTACGAGGTTGTTAGTTAATAACAACAATAATCAATTGGAGTTGTGATGTCTCCAGGCTCGTAAACTGTTTAATGTAAAGACAGCCACAATGCTAAGGAAAAATGCAGCGGTTTCGTAAATGGTGGGCCTGAGGAATGATCTTAGTTGGCGAGGGGGCTGCGGAGGGTGTGTGGTGGGTCCAGCTGTGGTTGTGGTGGTCCAGCTGTGGTTGTGGTGGTCCAGCTGTGGTTGTGGTGGTCCAGCTGTGGTTGTGGTGGTCCAGCTGTGGTTGTGGTGGTCCAGCTGTGGTTGTGGTGGGTCTGCTGTGGTTGTGGTGGTCCAGCTGTGGTTGTGGTGGGTCTGCTGTGGTTGTGGTGGTCCAGCTGTGGTGGTGGTGGTCCAGCTGTGGTGGTGGTGGTCCAGCTGTGGTTGTGGTGGTCCAGCTGTGGTTGTGGTGGTCCAGCTGTGGTGGTGGTGGTCCAGCTGTGGTGGTGGTGGTCCAGCTGTGGTTGTGGTGGTCCAGCTGTGGTTGTGGTGGTCCAGCTGTGGTTGTGGTGGGTCCAGCTGTGGTTGTGGTGGTCCAGCTGTGGTGGTGGTGGTCCAGCTGTGGTGGTGGTGGTCCAGCTGTGGTTGTGGTGGTCCAGCTGTGGTGGTGGTGGTCCAGCTGTGGTTGTGGTGGTCCAGCTGTGGTTGTGGTGGTCCAGCTGTGGTTGTGGTGGGTCCAGCTGTGGTTGTGGTGGTCCAGCTGTGGTTGTGGTGGTCCAGCTGTGGTGGTGGTGGTCCAGCTGTGGTTGTGGTGGTCCAGCTGTGGTTGTGGTGGTCCAGCTGTGGTTGTGGTGGTCCAGCTGTGGTGGGTCGCTGGTCAGGGCTGTATATTGGCCGTGTG
>WNGS01002844.1:199654-214022 GCA_020271785.1 Procambarus virginalis | reverse complement strand
AGTCAAGGTGTTCTTACCACAACAGTCATGGTGTCCTTACCACAACAGTCATGATCTTACCCAACAACCATGGTGTTCTTACCACAACAGTCATGGTGTCCTTACCACAACAGTCATGGTATCCTTACCACAACAGTCATGGTGCCCTTGCCCCAACCGTCATGGTGTTCTTACCACAACAGTCATAGTGTTCTTTTCACAACAGTCATGATGTCCTTACCACAACAGTCATATTGTTCTTACCACAACAGTCATGTTGTCTTTTCCACAACAGTCATATTGTCCTTACCACACCAGTCATGGTGTCCTTACCACAACAGTCATGTTGTCCTTTCCACAACAGTCATATTGTCCTTACCACAACAGTCATGGTGTCCTTACCACAAAACTCATAGTGTCCTTACCAAAACAGGCATGGTGTCCTTACCTCAACAGTTTTCTTGTCCTTACCACAAGAGCAATAGTGTCCTTATAACAACAGTTATAGTGTCCTTACTACAACAGTCATGGTGTCCTCACCACAATAGTTATGTTTTTTTTCACGACAGTCAAGGTGTCCTCACCACAACAGTCATGGTGTCCTAACTACAACAGTCATGGTGTCCTATCCACAATAGCCATACTGTCCTTACTACAACAGTCATAGTGTCCTTACCATAACAGTCTTGGTCTACTTAACTAAACAGTCATTGTGTCCTTGCCACAACAGTCATGGTGTCCTTACCACAACAGTCAAGGTGTCCTTACCACAACAGTCATGGTGTCTGTACCACAGTAGTCATAGTGTCTTTTTCACAACAGTCATGGTGTCCTTACCACAACAGTCAAGGTGTTTTTACAACAATAGTCACGGTGTCCTTACCACAACAGTTATGGTGTCCTTACCACAAAAGTCAAGGTGTTCTTACCCCAACAGTCATGGTGTCCTTACCACAACAGTCATGATGTCCTTACCACAACAGTCATGGTCTTCTTACCCCAACAACCATACAACCATGGTGTTCTTACCACAACAGTCATGGTGTCCTTACCACAACAGTAATGGTGTCCTTACCACAACAGTCAAGGTGTCTTTTCACAATAGTTATTGTGTTCTTAACACAACAGTCAAGGTGTTCCTACAACAATAGTCTCGGTGTCCTTACCACAACAGTCATGGTGTCCTTACCAAAATAGTTATGGTGTCCTTTTCACAACAGTCATGATATCCTTACCACAACAGTTGTGGTGTCGTTACCACAACAATCATAGTGTCTTTTTCACAACAGTCATTGAGTCCTTACAACAACAGTCATGGTGACCTTACCACAACAGTCATGGTGACCTTACCACAACAGTCAAGGTGACCTTACCACAACAGTCATGGTGCCCGTACCACAACAGTCATGGTGTCCTTACCACAACAGTCAGGGTGTCCTTTTCACAACAGTTATGATGTCATTACCACAACAGACGTTGTGCCCTTTCCACAACAAACATGGTGTCCTTACCACAACAGTCATGGTGTCATTACCACAACAGTCATGATGTCTTTTTCACAACAGTTATGGTATCATTACCACAACAGACATGGTGTCTTTTTCACAACAGTCATAGTGCCTTTACCACAACAGTCATGGTGTCATTACCACAACAGTCAAGGTGTACTTTGTACAAAAGTAATGGTATCCTTACCACAACAGTCATGGTGCCCTTGCCCCAACCGTCATGGTGTCCTTACCACAACAGTCATAGTGTTCTTTTCACAACAGTCATGATGTCCTTACCACAACAGTCATATTGTTCTTACCACAACAGTCATGGTGTTCTTTCCACAAAAGTCATGGTGTCCTTACCACAACAGTCATGGTGTCCTTCCCACAATAGTCATGGTTTTTTTCAAAACAGTCAAAAAGTTCTCACTACAGCAGGCATAGTGTCCTTACAGCAACAGTCATGGTGTCCTTACCACAACAGTCATAGTGGCCTTACCACAACAGTCATAGTGTCCTTACCACAAGAGTCTTGGTGTCCCTAGCACAATATTCATTGTGTCTTTTCACAACAGTCAAGGTGTCCTTACCACAACATTCATGGTGTCTTTTTCACAACGGTCATGGTGTTCTTACCACAACAGTCATGGTGTCCTTACCACAACAGTCATGGTGTTTTTATCACAACAGTCAAGTTGTCATTACCACAACAGTCATGGTGTCCATACCACAACAGTCAAGGTTTTCTTACCACAACAGTCATGGTGTTCTTTCCACAGGAGTCATGGTGTCCTTAAAACAACAGTCATGGTGTCCTTTTCACAACAGTCATAGTGTCCACACCACAACAGTCATGGTTTCGTTACCACAACAGTTGTGGTGTCCTTACCACAACTGTCATAGTGTTCTCACCACAACAGTCATGGTCTCCTTACCACAACAGTTATGGTGTCCTTTCCCCCAACAGTCATAGTGTTCTTACCACAACAGTCTTAGTGTTCTTACCATAACAGTCATCTTGTCCTTACCTCAATAGTCATGGTGTCCTTACCACAAAAGTTATTGAGTCCTTACCACCACAGTCATGGTGTTCTTACCAGAACAGTCATGTTGTCCTTACCACAACAGTCATCGTTTCCTTACCATAACAGTCATAGTGTCCTTACCGCAACATTCAGGTGTCCTTACCACAACAGTCATAGTGTCCTTACCACACCACTCATGGTGTTCTTTTCACAACAGGCATGGTGTCCATACCACAACAGTCATGGTGTCTTTTTCACAACAGTCATGGAGTCCATACTACAACAATTATTGTGTCCCTACCACGATAGTCATGGAGTCCTTTCCACAACAGTCATCGTGACCTTACCACAACAGTCGTCGTGTCCTTACCACAACAGTCACAGTGTCCTTACCACAAGAGTCATGCTGTCCTTACCACAACAGTCATGACTGGACACCTGACTGTTGTGGTAAGGACACTATGACTGTTGTGAAAAGGACACCATGACTGTTATGGTAAGGATACTATGCGGTGCCGGTGGGCCGAGCGGACAGCACACTGTACTTGTGATACTGTGGTCCCGTGTTCGAACCCGGGCGCCGGTGTGAAACAATGGACAGAGTTTCTTTCACCCTGTCTTCTTTTTACCTAGCAATAAAATAGGTATCTGGGTGTTAGTCAGCTGTCACGGGCTGCTTTCTGTGGGTGTAGGCCTTGTCGAGGACCCGGCCGCGGGGACACTAAAGCCCCGAAATCATCTCAAATACCTCAAGATGACTGTTGTAGTATGGAAAACCATGACTGTTGTGGTAAGGATACCATGACCTTTATGGAAAGAACACTATGACAGTAGTGGTAAGGACACCCTGGCTGTTGTGGTATGGACACTATGACTGTTGTGAAAAGGATACCATGACGTTTGTGGTAAGGACACCATGACTGTTGTGGTAAGGACACTATGACAGTTGTGGTAAGGACACCACGATTGTTGTGGTAAGGACACCATAACTGTTGTAGTATGGACACCATGACTGTTGTGGTAGACACCCTGAATGTTGTGGTAAGGACACCCTGACTGTTGTGGTAAAGACACCCTGACTGTTGTGGTAATGACACCATGACTGTTGTGGTAAGAACACCATGGCTGTTGTGGTAAGGACATTATGACTGTTGTGAAAAGGACACCGTTGTGAGATTTTTTCTACGCCTACCTCCCTTAGGAGGTGGACTACAAGTTTAAAGGCTGCTTAAGGCAGTTAAGCATGTGTCCAATATAAAAAGGAGAAGCGGGAGCAAATTGCCAGGCTTCCACCACTAGGGGTGAAAACCTGTCCACAATAGGCCGTTGGTTCCTCCTAGTTAAACAGGACGTTAAAACTAATAAAGGGTGACCGACGGGATCTCACAATTAAAGATTTATATTTGATGTGGCGCTATGAATTGGAATTCGAATTCCCAAGAGCACAGCCGCCATATCAAAAGATCACAACAACATCAATCGTATAAGCAGAACATGGGTGGAAAGAATGGTTGAAGGTTGACATCAAAGACCGTTTTCTATAAAAGAAACAATTTTTTAATAACAAGTGACTAGACTACTACATTATCGAGTTTACAATTACGTTAATGTCCATCTAGTTGCACTATAACAAATAGCTACCTAGCAACCCTTGCTGTGCGGCTGCACACTGAACTAACCTGAACACAGGTGTGCCCACTGACGGCGCAATATTGCAATTCAAAAAAATATCACAGACTAAGTTACACCACAGCGAGTGATTTATTACGTTAATATCCATCCAGTGGCATTTGCAACACAGCTATTCAACAGCCCCTCGAGAAGTGACAGCAGGCTCCATCCTGCTGACACTTCGGGCTGACAACATGAACTAACTGAACAAATGAAGGTTATCCAATGATGGCACAAGCTTGCAATCAATAGTGTCACGGCTTCCCTGACAGCTACTCTAATCACAAGCTTAAGGTCCTCCTTCCAAACAGGAGTGACCCCCGTAACTAGGCAGGTATTCCAACAGTGACTCCCCCTATCACAACCCATTGTGAACACTCTTTGCAACTCCCTTCAGGAAGTTGCACTGTAAACAGTAAACAAAGTCAGGCAAGGCGGGATTCTGGGACACAGCTCCGCTAATCCCTAAGTTTCCCTTACTCTCGTCACCAGACGATAACCAAAAGAAATTGCCTTAATCAATTACAACATTGATTAAGGCAATTTCAACACTAATTATCATGAGCCACTAATTGCTATACCTCCGAAAGGTGATTAGTCCCGAGCAAATTACGTTAACACAAATACTGACAGACTATGACAGATCCGCTCCCACTACGTGAATTCATGATGAGAATGCTAATTACATAACTAGCTAGAGTGGTCAATTAGTTTTCACACGGACAATTAATTGCACTGGAAACGCATTTCACTCAAGCTCAATACTGTTCTCCTATAACAGCTATCACTCATTCAACAATAAATGTGCAATCCTTATCCAGTTAATTACCCCTTCAATTAACTCACTGAATCCTCAAGTCCTCAACACAACTTAAAGAAACAGAGTAACCCCAATGTTACATAGGTCACACTTACAATGGCATGCATAACAACATAAATACACTGCCCACATACGGTTGCGGCTACTGCAACTCGTTAATTACTGTGCCCACACAGTAATGACACACGGTTTGGCAACAACAAAAGTATACCAATATTAATGCCTCCCCTTAATCTTGCAACCATTGCAAAAGACTAAGTACTGAGAATTTCCCTGAATACTCAAAGGGGTCCCCTTAAATCCTCAACACAGTTCTAGGACAGTAATATCATATACCTGATAACAACACTGCACAAACCTGCAACATAATGATGTCTCCAGCATGCCCCACATGCTAATGACATCATTAGGCAATCACATCTACTGACTCACCACACAACACAGTACATGCAAATATGCAAATCAACACATAGAAATGGCATTCACATAGTCAATGAAAATTATATCACCAGGACAATTATACAGACCTCAGGATATCCACTGATAACCTTGCAACACGGGCCTGCCTACCCCTACACTGGCATAATTAGCATGCGGTACTATGGCCTTAATCCAGTCTGACCGATTATATAGAATCAACAGGCTGGATCACTTATATGGTAAATCTCTACACTGACTGGTCCCATACTCAAGTCAGACTACACACAACATATATCTACATGTGGTACTGTGTACAACATCCCTCTCCAGGTACTCCCTACCAGTCACCTGGACGTGCTACAGACAGCTGTCTCTCACTGCTTTGACACTGTAACAATTAGTACTATACTCACGCTTTCAACTCATTTTCCTCATTTCCCAGGTCACTACCGCACTGGCTGTCAACACTTAGCCTGCTCCTCGTGCGTCGACAAGATGTGGCCCTAGGCTGTCCCGGGAAAGTGGCTAAGTGTGGCCCTAAGGCATGTGGCCATTGCGTGGCCCTAAGGGGGTGGCCAAGGGTAGTGCGTGACGTCACATCACCCCACCCAAGCTGAGCTGGAGCGCGGGGTGGGGGTTGGCCGGGCCGGGCCGGGCGGGGTGGCGCGCGGGCGGCCTGGGGTGGCCGGGCCGGGCAGGTGGCCTGGGTGGCGCACGGGCGGCCTGGGGTGGCCCCCGGGCACACACACGAGGATAGGGAATCACTAACAACCCCTTCATACCAGAGCATGACTTGCTCTACATTGGACGTGATAATGGCCGGCGTCACCACGACATGGACACCGTTGGGTGGAATACAAAGTCCAACAGGGGTCTGTGATATCACCTTAATTGCACTAGGAGGCCCTGCCCATTATTCCACCCACATGTTCATGAACATACAGGATATTTGAACCACCTGTTACACCCTGAGGCTCTGCCAGCTGCCTCATGGGTGCCCACTGTCTCTGAGGCTTTCACTGTCCCGTATTCGTCAGCCCCAATTTCACGCAAATTTGGGCCTTGACACACCCAGGAGGGCAGGAGTGCCATGTAAGATGAGTAATCTGGACGACAGAAGCGATTAACGGGGGTGGAGGTGGCCAGCGGCCACCTCCACCAGTCACTTCTTCCTCCGCTTGCAGCCCAATTCAAACTAAACTCTTTCGCGGGCTAGGGAAACTCATAATCTAATATCCCCCCCTACCATGTCTTGACCAATCAGCACAAAGCTGGCACAACCCAAGGTGCCGCTACCAATGGCAGCCGTTCGCGCCAAAACTCTGCTCGAGGCAGGGATGTCTAAACCAATCCGGGCGCCCCTCCCCTGTAGCGTCCCTTAACGTCACAAGGAGAGGTGCAGGCCTAAGACAATGGCGCAATGTCTCACTTGGTGGGGGGGTAGGCAACGTTCACCCCACTGTCCCTCCTACCTCGTAACGGTTTGAGAGTCAAGTAACCTCACATACCACTCACTCTCAAATCTCTTCCTATTTACAGAAACAGGAAAACTTCTGTAATTCTCTCTACAGATCAATCACAGACGTCTAGTCAGTCCCAAATGACAGTACTTAACATAAGCTTTCATTCAACACCCCACAAGTACATGTTAGTTTCATAGCTTCAGTTTCTAGAGTCACTAGAGCGACTAGCCTATTCTAGAAACTAGGAAAACAAGCTGAGGGAATCTAGATTCCCTCACAACCATGACGCTTGTGGTAAGGACACCATGACCGTTATATTAAGGAAACGATGACTGTTGTGGTAAGGACACCATGACTGTTGTGGTAGGGACACCATGACTGTCGAGGTAAGAACACCATGACTATTGTGGTAAAGACACTATGTCTGTTATGGTAAGGACACCATGACTGTTGTTATATGTACACCATGTCTGTTGTGATATGGATTCCATGGCTGGTTGTGGTAAGGACACCGTGACTGTTACGGAAAGAACACTAAGACTGTTGTGGTAAGGACACTATGACTGTTATGGTAAGAACACTACGACTGTTGTGGTAAGGATACCATGACTGTTAATGTAAGGACACTATGACTGTTGTGGTAAGGGCACCATGTCTGTTGTGGTAAGGACACCATGGCTGTTGTGGTAAGGACAGCATGATTGTTATGGTAAGGACACCATGACTGTTGTGGTATGGACACTATGACTGTTGTGAAAAGAACACCATGGCGTTTGTGGTAAGGACACCATGACTGTTGTGGTAAGAACACTAAGACTGTTTTGGTAAGGACACCATGTCTGTTATGGTAAGAACACTAAGACTGTTTTGCTAAGGACACTATGACTGTTATAGTAAGGACACTATGACTGTTGGGATAAGGACACCATGACTGTTGTGGTAAAAACACCATGACTGTTTTGGTAAAGACACTATGACTGTTGCGGTAAGGGCACCATAACTGTTGTGGTAAAGACACCATGGTTTTTGTGGTAAGGACACAATGACTGTTATGGTAAGAACACTAAGACTGTTGTGGTAAGGACACTGTGACTGTTGGGGTAAGGACACCATGACTGTTGTGGTAAGGACAACAAGACTGTTCTGGTAAGAATACCATGACTGTTGTGGTAAGGACAACAAGACTGTTCTGGTAAAGATACAATGACTGTTGTTATATGGACACCATGACTATTGTGGTAAAGACAACATGACTGTTGTGGTAAGGACTCCATGACTTTTGTGGTAAGGACACTATGACTGTTGTGGTAAGGGGCACCATGACTATTGGGGTCAGGACACCATTACTATTGAGGTAAGGACACCATGACTGTTGTGGTAAGGACACTTTGACTGTTGTCGTAAGGACACCATGACTGTTGTGGTGAGGACACCATGACTCTTGAGGTAAGGACACCATGACTTGTAGTAAGGACATCATGGCTATAGTGGTAATGACACCATGACTGTAATGGTGAAGACACCATGACTCTTGTGGTAAGGACACCATGACTGTAATGGTGAAGACACCATGACTCTTGTGGTAAGGACACCATGACTGTTGTGGTAAGAACTCCATGACGGTTGTGAAAAGGACACCATGACAATTGAGGTAAGGTCACTATGACTGTTGTGAAAAGAACACCATGGCTATTGTTGTAAAGACACTATGCCGATTGTGGTAAGAACACCATGACTATTGTGGAAAGGGAACCATAACTGTTGTGTTAAGGACACCATGACGTTTATGGTAAGAACACTATGGCTGTTTTGGTAAGGACACCATGACTGTTGTGGTAAGGAAACTATGACTGTTGTGGTAAGGACACTATGTTGTGGTAAGGAAACCATGACTGTTATGGTAAGGACAACATAACTGTTGTGGTTAAGGACACCATGACTGTAGTGGTAAGGACTCCATGACTGTTGTGAAAAGGACCCCATGATTACTGTGGTAAGGACACAATGACGATTGTGGTAAGAACTCCATGACAGTGAGGAAAAGGACACCATGACTGTTGTGGTAGGGACACTATGACTGTTGTGAAAAGGACACCATGACTTTTGTGGTAAGAACACCGTGACTATTGTGGTAAGGAAACCATGAGTGTTGTGGTAAGAACACCATGACTATTGTGGTAAAGACACTATGTCTGTTGTAATAAGCACACCAATATTGTTGTCGTAAGGACACCATGACTGTTACGTTAAGAACACCATGACTGTTGTGGTAAGGACACAATGAATGTTGTGGTAAGGACTCTATGACTGTTATGGTGTGGACACTATGACTGTTGTGGAAAGGACACCATGACTGTTGTTTAAGGACACGAAGATTGTTGTAGTAAGGACACCATGCCTGTAGTGGTAAGGTCGTCAAGACTGTTGTGGTAAGGACACAATGACTATTGTGGTATGAAAANTGGTGTGGTAAGGACACTATGACTGTTGTGAAAAGGACACATGACTGTTGTGGTAAGGACAACATGACTGCTGAGTAAGGACACTATGACTGTTGTGGTAAAGACACCTTGACTGTTGTGGTAAGGTCACTATGACTGTTGTGGTAAAGGACACTATGACGTTGTGGTAAGGACACCATGAATGTTGAGGCAAGGACACCATGACTGTTGTTGAAAGAACACCTTGACTGTTGTGGTAATGACACCATGACTGTTGTGGTAAAGACACAATGTCTGTTGTGAAAAGGACACCATGACTTTTGTGGTAATGACACCATAACTGTTGTGAAAAGGACATCATGACTGTTGTGGTAATGACACCATAACTGTTGTGGTAAGGACACCATGTTTGTTTTGGTAGGGCACCACGACTGTTGTGGTATTGACACCATGACTGTTGTGGTAAGGACACCATGACTGTTGTGGTACGGGCACCATGACTGTTGTGGTGAGGTCACCATGACTGTTGTGGTAAGGTCACCATGACTGTTGTGGTAAGGTCACCATGACTGTTGTGGTGAGGTCACCATGACTGTTGTGGTAAGGTCACCATAACTGTTGTTGTAAGGACTCCATGACTGTTGTGAAAAAGATAGTATGATTGTTGTGGTATGGACACCACGAATGTTTTGGTAAGGACAACATGACTGTTGTGAAAAAGACACCATGCCTGTTGTGGCAAAGACACCATGACTGTTGTAAAAAGACCACCAAGACCATTGTGGTAAGGACACCATGATTGATGTGGTAAGGACACCATGACTGATGTGGTAAGGACACCATGACTGTTGTGGTAAGGACACCATGACTGTTGTGGTAATGACACCATGATTATTGTTGTAAGAACAAGTTGACTGTATTGGTAAGAACACCATGACTGTTGTGAGAAGACACCTTGACTGTTGTGGTATGGACACCATGACTTTTGTGGTAAGAGCACCATGACTATTGTGGTAAGAACACCATGACTGTTGGGGTAAGAACACCATGACTGTTGTGGTAAGGACACCATGACTGTTGCGATAAGAACACCATGTCTGTTGTGGTAAGGACACCATGACTGTTGTGGTAAGGACACCGTGACTATTGTTGTCAGAATATCATGACTGTTGTGGTAAGAACACCATGACTGTTGTGGTAAGGACACCATGACTGTTGCGATAAGAACACCATGACTGTTGTGGTTAGGACACCATGACTGTTGTGGTAAAGACACCATGACTGTTGTGAAAAAGACACTATGACTATTGTGGTAAGGACACCACGATTGTTGTGGTAAGGACACCTTGACTGTTGAGGTAAGGACACCATGACTGTTGTGGTAAGGACACCATGACTGTTGTGGTAAGAACACCTTGACTGTTGTGGTAAGGACACCATGACTGTTGTGGTAAGGACACCTTGACTGTTGTGGTAAGGACAACATGACAGTTGTGGCACAGACACCATGATTTTTGGGAAAAGAACACCGAAAATATTGTGGTAAGGACACTATGACTGTTGTGAAAAGGACAACATGACTGTTGTGGTAAGGACAACATGACTGCTGAGGTAAGGACACTATGACTGTTGTGGTAAAGACACCTTGACTGTTGTGGTAAGGTCACTATGACTGTTGTGGTAAGGACACTATGACAGTTGTGGTAAGGTCACCATGAATGTTGAGGCAAGGACACCATGACTGTTGGGGTAAGGACACCATGACGGTTGTAGTATGGACACCATGAATGTTGTGGTAAGGACACTATGACTTGTGGTAAGGACACTCTGTCAGTTGTGGTAAAGACACTATGACTGTTGTGGTAAGGACACCATGAATGTTGAGGCAAGGACACCATGACTGTTGTTGAAAGAACACCTTGACTGTTGTGGTAATGACACCATGACTGTTGTGGTAAAGACACAATGTCTGTTGTTAAAAGGACACCATGACTGTTGTGGTAATGACACCATAACTGTTGTGAAAAGGACATCATGACTGTTGTGGTAATGAAACCATAACTGTTGTGGTAAGGACACCATGTTTGTTTTGGTAGGGCACCACGACTGTTGTGGAATTGACACCATGACTGTTGTGGTAAGGACACAATGACTGTTGTGGTACGGGCACCATGACTGTTGTGTTGAGGTCACCATGACTGTTGTGGTAAGGTCACCATGACTGTTGTGGTAAGGTCACCATGACTGTTGTGGTGAGGTCACCATGACTGTTGTGGTAAGGTCACCATAACTGTTGTTGTAAGGACTCCATGACTGTTGTGAAAAAGATAGTATGATTGTTGTGGTATGGACACCACGAATGTTTTGGTAAGGACAACATGACTGTTGTGAAAAAGACACCATGCCTGTTGTGGCAAAGACACCATGACTGTTGTCAAAAAAACCACCAAGACCATTGTGGTAAGGACACCATGACTGATGTGGTAAGGACACCATGACTGATGTGGTAAGGACACCATGACTGTTGTGGTAAGGCCACCATGACTGTTGTGGTAATGACACCATGATTATTGTTGTAAGAACAAGTTGACTGTTTTGGTAAGAACACCATGACTGTTGTGAGAAGACACCTTGACTGTTGTGGTATGGACACCATGACTTTTGTGGTAAGAGCACCATGACTATTGTGGTAAGAACACCATGACTGTTGGGGTAAGAACACCATGACTGTTGTGGTAAGGACACCATGACTGTTGCGATAAGAACACCATGTCTGTTGTGGTAAGGACACCATGACTGTTGTGGTAAGGACACCGTGACTATTGTTGTCAGAATATCATGACTGTTGTGGTAAGAACACCACGACTGTTGTGGTAAGGACACCATGACTGTTGCGATAAGAACACCATGACTGTTGTGGTTAGAACACCATGACTGTTGTCGTAAAGACACCATGACTGTTGTGAAAAAGACACTATGACTATTGTGGTAAGGACACCACGATTGTTGTGGTAAGGACACCTTGACTGTTGAATTAAGGACACCATGACTGTTGTGGTAAGGACACCATGACTGTTGTGGTAAGAACACCTTCACTGTTGTGGTAAGGACACCATGACTGTTGTGGTAAGGACACCTTGACTGTTGTGGTAAGGACAACATGACAGTTGTGCCACAGACACCATGATTTTTGGGAAAAGAACACCGAAATAATTGTGGTAAGGACACTATGACTGTTGTGAAAAGGACAACATGACTGTTGTGGTAAGGACAACATGACTGCTGAGGTAAGGACACTATGACTGTTGTGGTAAAGACACCTTGACTGTTGTGGTAAGGTCACTATGACTGTTGTGGTAAGGACACTATGACAGTTGTGGTAAGGTCACCATGAATGTTGAGGCAAGGACACCATGACTGTTGGGGTAAGGACACCATGACGGTTGTAGTATGGACACCATGAATGTTGTGGTAAGGACACTATGACTTGTGGTAAGGACACTCTGTCAGTTGTGGTAAAGACACTATGACTGTTGTGGTAAGGACACCATGAATGTTGTGGTAAGGACACCATGAATATTGTGGTAAGGACACCATGACTGTTGTGAAAAGGACAACATGACTGTTGTGGTGGACAACATGACTGCTGAGGTAAGGACACTATGACTGTTGTGGTAAAGACACTTGACTGTTGTGGTAGGTCACTATGACTGTTGTGGTAAGGACACTATGACAGTTGTGGTAAGGTCACCATGAATGTTGAGGCAAGGACACCATGACTGTTGGGGTAAGGACACCAGACGGTTGTAGTATGGACACCATGAATGTTGTGGTAAGGACACTATGACTTGTGGTAAGGACACTCTGTCAGTTGTGGTAAAGACACTATGACTGTTGTGGTAAGGACACCATGAATGTTGAGGCAAGGACACCATGATGTGTTGAAAGAACACCTTGACTGTTGTGGTAATGACACCATGACTGTTGTGGTAAAGACACAATGTCTGTTGTTAAAAGGACACCATGACTGTTGTGGTAATGACACCATAACTGTTGTGAAAAGAACATCATGATGTGTGGTAATGAAACCATAACTGTGTGGTAAGGACACCATGTTGTTTGGTAGGGCACCACGACTGTTGGGAATTGACACCATGACTGTTGTGGTAAGGACACAATGACTGTTGTGGTACGGGCACATGACTGTTGTGTTGAGGTCACCATGACTGTTGTGGTAAGGTCACCATGACTGTGTGGTAGGTCCCATGACTGTTGTGGTGAGGTCACCATGACTGTTGTGGTAAGGTCACCATAACTGTTGTTGTAAGGACTCCATGACTGTTGTGAAAAGATAGTATGATTGTTGTGGTATGGACAACACGAATGTTTGGTAAGGACAACATGACTGTTGTGAAAAGACACCATGCTGTTGTGGCAAAGACACATGACTGTTGTCAAAAAAAACCACAAGACCATTGTGGTAAGGACACCATGACTGATGTGGTAAGGACACCAGACTGATGTGGTAAGGACACCATGACTGTTGTGTAAGGCCACCCATGACTGTTGTGGTAATGACACCATGATTATTGTTGTAAGAACAAGTGACTGTTTTGGTAAGAACACCATGACTGTTGTGAGAAGACACCTGACTGTTGTGGTATGGACACCATGACTTTTGTGGTAAGAGCACCATGACTATTGTGGTAAGAACACCATGACTGTTGGGGTAGAACACATGACTGTGTGGTAAGGACACCATGACTGTTGCGATAAGAACACCATGTCTTGTGTGGTAAGGACACCATGAAGTTGTGGTAGGACACCGTGACTATGTGTCAGAATATCATGACTGTTGTGGTAAGAACACCACGACTGTTGGGTAAGGACACCATGACTGTTGCGATAAGAACACCATGACTGTGTGGTTAGAACACCATGACTGTTGTCGTAAAGACACCATGACTGTTGTGAAAAGACACTATGACTATTGTGGTAAGGACACCACGATTGTTGTGGTAAGGACACCTTGACTGTTGAATTAAGGACACCATGA
>WNGS01002844.1:127303-138080 GCA_020271785.1 Procambarus virginalis | reverse complement strand
GGTGTCCTTTCACAACAGTCATGGTGTCATTACCACAACAGTCAAGGTGTACTTTCTACAACAGTCATAGTATCCTTACCACAACAATCATCGTGCCCTTACCACAACCGTCATAGTGTCCTTACCACAACAGTCATAGTGTCTTTTTAACAACAGTCATGATGTCCTTACCACAACAGTCATATTGTTCTTACCTCAACAGTCATGGTGTTCTTACCACAATATTCATTGTGTCCTTACCACAACAGTCATGGTGTCCTTACCACAATTGTCATGGTGTCTTTTCATAACAGTCAAGATGTCCTTACCACAACAGTCTTGGTGTCTTTTTCACAATGGTCTTGGTGTTCTTACCACAACAGTCATGGTGTCCTTACCACAACAGTCATGGTTTCCTTACCACAACAGTCATGGTGTTGTTACCACAACAGTCATGGTGTCCTTACCACAACAGTCATGGTGTCCTTACCACAACAGTCATAGTGTCCTTACCACAACAGTCATGGTATCCTTACCACATCAGTCATAGTGTCCTTACCACAATAGTCATGGTGTCTTTACCACAACAGTCATGGTGTCCTTACCACATAGCCATGGTTGTTTTTTTAACAACAGTCAAGGTGTTCTCACTACAACAGTCATAGTGTCCTTACAACAACCGTCATGGTGTCCTATCACAACAGTCATAGTGGCCGTACCACAACAGTCATAGTGCCCTTACCACAACAGTCTTGGTGTCTTTTTCACAATGGTCATGGTGTTCTTACCACAACAGTCATGGTGTTCTTATCACAACAGTTATGGTGTCCTTATCACAACAGTCATGGTGTTGTTACCACAACAGTCATGGTGTCCTTACCACAACAGTCATGGTGTCCTTACCACAACAGTCATGGTGTCCTTATCACAACAGTCATGGTGTCATTACCACAACAGTCATGGTGTTCTTACCCCAACAGTCATGGTTTTCTTACCACAACAGTCAAGGTGCTATTACCACAACAGTCATGGTGTCCTTACCACAACAGTCAAGGTGTCTTTTCACAACAGTCATGGTATTCTTACCACAACAGTCAAGGTGTCTTTACCACAACAGTCATGGTGACCTTACCACAACAGTCATGGTGTCCTTTTCACAGCAGTTATGGTGTTATTACCATAACAGTCATGGTGTCTTTACCACAACAGTCATAGTGTCCTTACCACAACAGCCATCGTATCCTTACCACAACGGTCATAGTGTCCTTACCACAAAAGTCACAGTGTCCTTACCACAACAGTCATGGTGTCCTTACCACAATAGCAATGGTGTTTTTTTAACAACAGTCAAGGTGTTCTCACTACAACAGTCATAGTGTCCTTACCTCAACAGTCATGGTGTCCTTATCACAACAGTCATAGAGGCCGTACAACAACAGTCATAGTGTCCTTACCACAACAGTCTTGGTGTCTTTTTCACAATGGTCATGGTGTTCTTACCACAACAGTCATGGTGTCCTTACCACAACAGTCATGGTGTTGTTACCACAACAGTCATGGTGTCCTTACCATATTAGTCATGGTGTCCTTACCACAACAGTCAAGGTGTCCTTACCACAACAGCCATGGTGTCCTTACCACAACAGTCATAGTGTCCTTAGCACAACAGTCATGGTTTCCATACCACAACAGTCATAGTGTCCTTACCACAACAGTCATGGTGTACTTACCCCAACAGTCATGGTGTTCTTACCACAATAGTCATGGTGTTTTTTTAACAACAGTCAAGGTGTTCTCACTACAACAGTCATAGTGTCCTTACCACAACAGTCATGGTGACCATACCACAAGAGTCATAGTGCCCTTACCACAACAGTCATGGTGTACTTACCACAAATTTCATGGTGTCATTACCACAACAGTCATGGTGTTCTTACCCCATCAGTCATGGTTTTCTTACCACAACTGTCATGGTGCTATTACCACAACAGTCATGGTGTCCTTACCTCAACAGTCAAGGTGTTTTTTCACAACAGTCATGGTATTCTTACCACAACAGTCAAGGTGTCTTTACCACAACAGTCATGGTGACCTTACCACAACAGTCATAATGTTCTTTTTACAGCAGTTATGGTGTTATTACCACAATAGTCGTGGTGCCCTTACCACAACAAACGTGGTGTCCTTACCACAACCGTCATAGTGTCCTTACCACAACAGTCATAGTGTTTTTTTCACAAGTCATGATGTCCTTACCACAACAGTCATATTGTTCTTACCACAACAGTCATGGTGTTCTTACCACAATATTCATTGTGTCCTTACCACAACAGTCATGGTGTCCTTACCACAATAGTCATGGTGTCCTTATCACAACAGTCATAATGGCCTTACCATAACAGTAATAGTGTCCTTACCATAACAGTCATGGTGTCCTTACCACAAAAGTCATAGTGTCTTTTCACAACAGTCATGGTGTCCTTACCACAACAGTCTTGGTGTCCATACCACAATAAACTTGGTGTCTTTTTCACAATGGTCATGGTGTCCTTATCACAACAGTCATGGTGTCCTTACCACAACAGTCATGGTGTTGTTTTGTTACCACAACAGTCATGGTGTCCTTACCCCAACAGTTATGGTGTACTTACCACAACAGTCAAGGTGTCCTTACCATAACAGTCATGGTGTCCTTACCACAACAGTCATAGTTTCCTTACCACAACAGTCATAGTGTCCTTACCACAACAGTCATGGTGTCCTTACCACAATAGTCATAGTGTTTTTTTCACAACAGTCAAGGTGTTCTCACTACAACAGTCATAGTGTCCTTACCACAACAGTCATAGTGGGCTTACCACAACAGTCATAGTGTCCTTACCACAACAGTCATGGTATACTTACCACAATAGTCATGGTGTCTTTTTCACAACGGTCATGGTGTTCTTACCACAACAGTTATGGTGTCCTAAAACAACAGTCATGGTGTCTTTACCACAACAGACATGGTGTCCTTACCACAACAGTCATGGCGTCATTACCACAACAAACATTGTGTCCTTACCACAAAAGTCAAGGTGTCCTTACCACAACAGATATGGTGTCCTTACCACAACAGTCATAGTGTCCTTACCACAACTGTCATGGTGTCCTTACCACAACAGTCATAGTGTTTTTACCACAACAGTCATGGTGTCCTTACCACAACAGTCATGGTGTCCTTACCACAACAGTCATGGTAACCTTACAACAACAGTTATGGTGACCTTACCACAACATTCATGGTGACCTTACCACAACAGTCATGGTGATCTTACCACAACATTCATGGTGCCCTTACCACAACAGTAATGGTGTCATTACCACAACAGTCATGGTGTCATTACCACAACAGTCATGGTGTTCTTTCCCTAACAGTCATGGTTTTCTTACCACAACAATCATGGTGCTCTTACCACAACAGTCATGGTGTCCTTACCACAACAGTCAAGGTGTCTTTTCACAACAGTCATGGTATTCTTACCACAACAGTTAAGGTGTCCTTACCACAACAGTCAAGGTGTCTTTTCACAACAGTCATGCTGTTCTTACAACAATTGTTATGGCGTCCTTTACACAACAGTCATGGTGTCCTTACCACAATAATCATAGTGTCTTTTTCACAACAATCATGGAGTCCTTACAACAACAGTCATGGTGTCTTTACCGCAAAAGTCATGGTGACCGTACCACAATAGTCATGGTGACCTTACCACAACAGTCATGGTGTCCTTTTCAGAGAAGTTATGATGTTATTACCACTAAAGTCGTGGTGCCCTTACCACAACAAACGTGGTGTCCTTACCATAACATTCATGGTGTCATTACCGCAACAGTCATGGTGTCCTTTTCACAACAGTTATGGTGTCAATACCACAACAATCATGGTGTCCTTTTCACAACAGTCATAGTGTCATTACCACAACAGTCATGGTGTCATTACCACAACAGTCAAGGTGTACTTTCTACAACAGTAATGGTATCCTTACCACAACAATCATGGTGCCCTTACCACAACCGTTATAGTGTCCTTACCACAACAGTCATAGTGTCTTTTTCACAACAGTCTTGATGTCCTTACCACAACAGTCATATTTTTCTTACCACAAAAGTCATGGTGTTCTTACCACAATATTCATTGTGTCCTTACCACAACAGTCATAGTGTCCTTACCACAACAGTCATGGTGTACTTACCCCAACAGTCATGGTGTCCTTACCACAATAGTCATGGTGTTTTTTAACAACAGTCAAGGTGTTCTCACTACAACAGTCATAGTGTCCTTACCACAACAGTCATGGTGACCATACCACAAGAGTCATAGTGCCCTTACCACAACAGTCATGGTGTCCTTACCACAATTTTCATGGTGTCATTACCACAACAGTCATGGTGTTCTTACAACAACAGTCATAGTATCCTTACCACAACAGTCATGGTGTCCTTACCACAACAATCATGGTGTCCTTACCACAATAGTCATGGTGTCTTTTTCAAAAACGGTCATGGTGTTGTTACCACAACAGTCATGGTGTCCATACCACAACAGTCATGGTGTCTTTGCCACAACGGTCATGGTGTTGTTACCACAACAGTCATGGTGGCCTTACCACAACAGTCCAGGTGTCCCTACCACAACAGTCATTGTGTCTTTACCACAACAGTCATAGTGTCTTTACCACAACAGTCATGGTGTCTTCACCACAACAGTCATAGTGTTTTTACCACAACAGTCATGGTGTCCTTATCACAACATTCATGGTGTCCTTACCACAACAGTCATGGTGACCTTACCACAACAGTTATGGTGACCTTACCACAACAGTCATGGTAACCTTACCACAACAGTCATGGTGTCCTTACCACAACAGTCATAGTGTTTTTTACCACTACAGTCATGGTGTCCTTACCACAAACATTCATGGTGTCCTTACCACAACAGTCATGGTGACCTTACCACAACAGCATGGTGTCCTTACCACAACAGTCATGGTGTCCTTACCACAACAGTCATGGTGTCCTTACCACAACAGTTATGGTGACCTTACCACAACAGTCATGGTAACCTTACCACAACAGTCATAGTGTTTTTACCACTACAGTCATGGTGTCCTTACCACAACATTCATGGTGTCCTTACCACAACAGTCATGGTGACCTTACCACAACAGCCATGGTGTCCTTACCACAACAGTCATGGTGTCCTTACCACAACAGTCTTGGTGCCCTTACCACAACAGTCATGGTGTCCTTACCACAACAGTCATGGTGTCATTATTACAACAGTCATGGTGTTCTTACCCCAACAGTCATCGTTTTCTTACCACAACAGTCATGGTGCTCTTACCACAACAGTCAGGGTATTCTTACCACAACAGTCAAGGTCTCCTTACTACAACAGTCAAGGTGTCTTTTCACAACAGTCATTTTGTCCTTACCACATCAATCATAGTGTCTTTTTCACAACAATCATGCAGTCCTTACAACAACAGTCATGGTGTCTTTCCACAACAGTCATGGTGACCTTACCACAACAGTCATGGTAACTTACCACAATAGTCATGGTGTACTTTTCACAGCAGTTATGGTGTTATTACCACAATAGTCGTGGTGCCCTTACCACAACAAACGTGATGTCCTTACCATAACAGTCATGGTTCATTACCCCAACAATCATGGTGTCCTTTCACAACAGTCATAGTGTCATTACCACAACAATCATGGTGTCCTTTTCACAACAGTTATGGTGTCATTACCACAACAATCATGGTGTCCTTTTTCACAACAGTCATAGTGTCATTACCACAACGGTCATGGTGTCATTTCCACAACAGTCAAGGTGTACTTTCTACAACAGTCATGGTATTCTTACGACAACAGTCATGGTGTCCTTACCACAATATTCATAGTGTCTTTTTCCCAACAGTCATGATGACCTTACCACAACAGTCATATTGTTCTTACCACAATATTCATTATGTCCTTACCACAACAGTCATGGTGTCCTTACCACAATAGTCATAGAGTTTTTTTTACAATAGTCAAGGTGTCCTTACCACAACAGTCATAGTGTCCTTACCACAATAGTCATGGTGTCTTTTCACAACAGTCAAGGTGTCCTTACCACAACAGTCATAGTGGCCTTACCACAATAGTCATGGTGTCCTTACCACAACAGTCATGGTGTCCTTACCACAATAGTCATAGAGTTTTTTTAACAATAGTCAAGGTGTCCTTACCACAACAGTCATGGTGTCCTTACCACAATAGTCATAGTGTCTTTCACAACAGTCAAGGTGTCCTTACCATAACAATCTTGGTGTCTTTTCACAATGGTCATGGTGTTCTTACCACAACAGTCATGGTGTCGTTACCACAACAGTCATGGTGTCCTTACCACAACAGTCATGGTGTCCTTACCACAACAGTCATGGTGTCCTTACCATAACAGTCATGGTGTCCTTACCACAACAGTCATAGTGTCCTAACCACAACAGTCATGGTGTCTTTACCACAACAGTCATAGTGTCCTTACCACAACAGTCTTGGTGTCCTTACCACAACAGTCATGGTGTCCTTACCACAATAGCCATGGTGTTTTTTTAACAACAGTCAAGGTTTCTCACTACATCAGTCATAGTGTCCTTACCACAACAGTCATGGTGTCCTTATCACAACAGTCAAAGTGGCCGTACCACAACAGTCATAATGTCCTTACCACAACAGTCATGGTGTCCTTACTACAACAGTCAAGGTGGCCTTACCACAACAGTCATGGTGTCCTTACCACAATAGTCATGGTATCTTTTTCACAACAGTCATGGTGTCCTTACCACAACAATCATGGTGTCTTTTTCACAACAGTCATAGTGTCATTACCACAACAGTCAAGGTGTACTTTCTACAACAGTCATGGTATCCTTACCACAACCGTCATAGTGTCCTTACCACAACAGTCATGGTGTCCTTACCACAACAGTCATGGTGTCCTTACCACAATAGTCATGGTGTTTTGTTAACAATAGTCAAGGTGTTCTCACTACAACAGTCATAGTGTCCTTACCACAACAGTTTAATTTTTAAAAACACACCTCATTTTTGGGGGCCACGTGAGCAACACAAATGCGAACAAGCCTTAATGGTCCCCAGGCATATATGCAACTGAAAACTCAACACCCCAGAAGTGAGTCGAGTCCATACTGCCAGGAGCACTATGCAACTGGTGTACAGGAGAACTTAACTGCTCGACCATCACGACTGTACAAAAGATGATGGTAGCCGAGGCTATTTGCTAATCATCCTGACGGCACTCTGATGGTAATCTTGGGCAAAGTATTTTATCAAATCACCTCATTTTTTTTTGGGGGGGGGGCCACACAAGCAACAAAATTGAGAACAAGCCTGAATTGTCCCCAGGCATATACGCAACTGAAAACTCCACTCCTGCCACCCACTATGGCGTAGGGTGGCAGTTGCTCGCCTCCGGTGTGACACCATCTGGGTTCCCTGTATGCAGGTGTTTGTACCGGGGTTCCGGATAACATGGTGCCCCCGGTGGAGGGTAAGACCACTTGGAGGAATTGGGTGATTTGGGTGGCGTTCAATGTGAGGTTCCCCCGGATCTTGTTCCTGGGAAAATATGTCAGCTGATTCCATATTACTGTAGTGTTGTATGCCCATATGGCTTTTTGTTTGCGCTATTGTATTTTGTGCCCGTGCCTCTCCCTTATTGTTGCGAGGCAGGGTTTTGGTGAGGGTGTTTTTGTTCATGTATTTGCTTCTGTGTTGTTACTATTCCATGTGTGTTCTACTTATGCATTGCAAGAATGTGTTGTTTTTATTTTTATTTTTGTTTTTTACTTTTTTATTATTGTTTTTATTTTTGGTTTGTTGTATGCTGTGCGATTTTTTGTTCTATTTCTTGATGTCCTTTTGCTGTGTTTGTTTCTCGGTCCTTCAGGCCGGTGTTTGTTTATTGTTGTGTATGTTACTAATGTTTCGTTTTTTATTGCATGGATTGTTTGTTTGTTATAATTGTCTATTTTGGCCTCTTCCTTGTTGCGAGGCGGTTGGTTTGGTGTGGGGCGCTTTTATTTTTGTATTGTTTCGTGATGTACCTTTGCACTGGTGTTTTATTATTGCGTTACATGTGTGTACTGTTTGTATTTGTTGTTATTTGTTATTTTGTTTATTGTTTTTATTTTGCTTTTTTTTTTACGTTTTATGTGTGTACCTCTTGTTGTTTGTTTTGTTTTAAAATGTTTTGCTTTGTACTGTCACTGTGCTTGCTGTTTTGATATTGTTTTTATTTGTATGCTGTGTTCTCATGCATTTCTCGTGTTTGTACTTTGTTGTACTGTGCTGTCGGCCTTCTGGCCGGTAGTTTATTGTTTTTGTTGTTTTGTTATGTTTTTATGTTCTTGTCTTGTTTTTATTGTATTTAAATTGCATTGCTTGCATTTAAAATTAAAAAAAAATTAAAAAATTTCAGACACAAGTAGACAGTTCGTCACGACTGTGGCAAACAATAATAACAAAAACAATAAACAAACAAAAGACAGACCTGTCACTGAGACAGTCCTCCGTGTATTACTTAGTTAATTACATTGGGGCGATCTCTCAGGACGGCAGTCAAAGCAATCAATTACGTTATAACATAATGACAGACAGATGACATTGATCTAATTATTTTCAATCAAAAAGTACAACATATTTACGTTCTTAGTTAATCCAATTACGTTAATCTGTCGTCAGGACAGTCAAACAAACACAAGGTAATACGTTAAATACACTCTGTCAACACAGACAGTCAAGCAACATAAACCAGATTTAACGAAGTCAATCAATGAACACGGGTTAATAGCAATCCCTGAGCAACCGCTCAAGGTCTGTCGAACTGGGACAGTCAGACTTAACTTACGACGAATTTACGTTAACAATAGTCGATCACTGAGACAGCTGGACATCACTGATTATTCAACACGATTGCTAATCAGCTCGCATCAATGAAGACAGTAATCAATTACATTAATTCAATAACACTGACTTCACAATAATGTACACAAATCAAAACAACACCGGGTCACGTAGACCAATACAAATAAAGAAAACACAATACAAAACTTAATCACAGCACTGAACAATACAAACAACCTAACACACTAAATGCTATACAATCAATGAATACACAATCAGTAAAATAACACTCTCTTACTTTTATTATTGCTTGTCTTCTGGAACGAAAGAATAGAAAGACAAAACACTTTAACGGAAATGGTTAAACACAGAGTGATGGTATAATATTAAACCACTCATCAATATAAACATAATTAAAAAACCACACAACTACTGAATGTGTAAAAGTGCCTGACAGCTGAGTGGACAGCGCTTCGGATTCGTAGCCTGAGATTCTGGGTTCGATCCCGGTGGATGCGGAAACAAATGGGCAAAATGTTTCTTTCACCCTGATGCCTAGCAGTAAATAGGTACCTTGGAGTTAGACAGCTTGTTACGGACTCGTCACCGTCGTCTGAGCATGGTCTGGTAATTCCAGGCCATCTATGAGTCTGTACTCAAACTCCCCTGGAATTCGACATTGTAGATAACACCATCTATGATTAGTGGCGTGACTGTGGCAAATGGCTCAAGATTCCTGCCTTGGTCAGCCAGAGGGGTCGCTGTGGATAACTTTGGTGAGGTGGCGACTAGAGATCAGCGCCATCTGTTGTGCTACTGAGCACACAAACACAATGTCAACGTCCCCAGTGCATAAGTGGTATTTTTTATTTCAACAGTACCGTCTATATAACTGATGACGTGTTTGTCCACAGAGGTGGACAGAACCCATGTTCATCTTGAGCTGGTATGTCGACGTCTGTACCGAAATACAAGATCATGTCCAGGACGATACTAGTCTCACAATCGCACAGCACGAAAAACTTCAGGCCAAAACGGTGCCGCTTGGAAGGGATGTACTGTTTGAATGCCAGTCTGCCCTTAAACAATACAAGCGACTGTCGATAACGACATTCTGTCCAGGTACAAAATAATCCCTGAACTTCCCTCGCAGGTCGCTGCTGAATACCTTGCGTACCTTCCACAGTCTGTCCTCATTTGCATTGTTTTCGAATGCAGGCACCTCAGAATCACTGGAACCTATCCGCGACATATACCGGTTGAAGATGGGCGATGGAATAAGGCTGTCTTTGTTCAATAGTCCTGGACGACAGCTTTCTCGGAGTGTTTCATCCTCATGCATAGTGCAAGAAACACGTACATCTAGTCGATTGTCGTATCCTTCCATCGGTGAGGCGTGAGCGCAGGTAATATGCCGCCGTCTATGAGGGTGAGGGCGTATGTGTTGGTCTCAGTCACAAGATGAGTCATGAAGACATTGTCAAAATATGCCTGGAAATATTCCATGTCCGCCATATCATCACGGTATATGGGAAATAACCTGTAACTCCAACGTCGGTATCATCAAACGTTGTCATTGAGGGACAAATGTGGCGCAACCCTCCACACAAGTACACCAAGGGTTTGGTGTTGGCGCCAAAACCACGGCCAACACCACCACGGGCACCACACCACGGCTACGTCGTCTGCTGCTGCTGCTGGAGCTGCGTGAGGGTATGCTTGGCGCTGAGGCAGATTTCCGTACCATAGGCCTACCACGAACACCTGATGTTGGGCCTACTGTCGTCATGCTGAGAGACACGCTGCCGCCTGCCTCTACGTGTTGCCGAGGCAGCAAAACCCC
>WNGS01002844.1:93541-104577 GCA_020271785.1 Procambarus virginalis | reverse complement strand
TACTCAATTCTTGCCTGGCTGATGGCTAGGCTCCCTGACACTACCGTAGCTGCTTTGCAGGAAAGTAAATTAACCCAAACGCATTCTACGTTACTCAAATTGTCAAAGAACAAATTCTCTTAAAGCAATGGGCGGTCCCTTGGTTACGTTATATTAATTGCCTCGCAATCACCTCACTGAATACTGGACATCGATGTCCTACCAGATACAGAAGAATATAAGTCCCAAGTACTTGTCTACAGCCGAGTTCCACCCACGACAATGATAAATCAACAAACAAATCACAGTGATTTACGTTACAATCCGTTTGCAATGACAATACTGCAGAACCTAGTAAAATAACATACAAGACATGAACCCTCTAGAACACTGCCCCACAATGACTTTACTGAACTGCAATCACATGCGGTGATTGCTCAACTCTAACAATCACCATCAATAACAACCCTTTGCAATAACACACAAGGCATGTACTCTAATTCCAAGTATTAGAATACTGCACAATACTTACTGTTGTAAATGACCCCAGTGCTTTCATTACCACTCAGAACATAGGTCACACATTGCAATCACCACATAAAGACCACATAACACTGGGCACCTGTGACACATCCCTATCCAACCAAGGAACCATCAACATGTTTGGGATTGAGTACTACAGATGTTGGAGGTAGCATGTTTGGAGCAGATGCTCTTTTGTTTATGATCTTGTTAACAATATTTCATGTACCTGATTGTTTTGTTGTTGTTACTGGCGGAGAATAAAACCATGAGGACGAAGATTGTTTCTCTGACACAACAAACCATAACAGTGGCGACGAGGATTAAACATCTCCGGCAGAGAGCTTGGGTACGAGACGTGGTGTGAGGATCAAGAGAGAGCAGCAAGAGAGACGAGTAGACGCTTCGCGCACAACAGTACAGTGTGCTACCACCGTGACAATGACTACGCCGCTCATGTCAATGGAGCCGTTAAACACTGCCAAGATCTCGTTGGACCTGTGGCTCAGCCTGCTGGAAGCACACTTTCAGTGCCGGGAGATTAAGGAGGACGCCAACAAGAAAGCGGTACTCTTATTTTCACTGGGCTCGGAAGCATATAGTGTTCTCGGAAATTTGTGTGCACCGGAGCTACCTCACACGAAGACCTATGTAGACCTGATTGCTCTGCTTAAACGTCAGTATGTGGTGAAACCATCATATCACAAGAGTTTGATGAATTTCCAGAAGAGGACGAAAAAGCAGCACGAATCAGTACAGGATTTATTTGCGGATTTGAAGGCTTTGGCTAACCACTGCAACTTCGGAGCACAGTTGGACGGTAGGGTTAGGGACCAGTTGTTCATGGCAGTGGAAAAGGAGGATTATTTCCCTAACCTGGTGGCAGAAAATTTGGATCTACAATCGATGACTTCATGGACAGTGCTCGAGAAGATATTGAACCTGGAAAGGGCTTTTGGAAGTAAGACTTCTACTCAGGAAATTATGGTCGTACAGGGCCAGACCAGATGCAAACACTGTGGATACAGGCACATAAGTAGCAAGTGCAAGTTTCGTGCATATATATGCAACTTTTGTAACAAGGAGGGACACTTACAGAGAGTGTGTAGGGAATTTCTGAAGAGGAACAACAAGGCCTGGGAGAGGAGACGACCAGGTAATGCAGGAAGAAGAGGTAGTGGTACTGTAGTCAAGGCGGTAGAGGAAGGTAAACCGTCTGAAGAAGCTGCAGGTGAGGAAAACCGACTATATTCGGTGAAAGAAAAGGTATGTTCAGTGAAGTCACAAGTGGTGAATTTGTAATTAATGGGAAGTTAGTTCCCTTGGAACTGGACACTGGTGCGGCAGTGTCAACATTGTCTAGAGATTGGGCAGATACCTTGCAATTGAATGTAAAACCAGGTAAAAAATCTTTAAGTGCTTATGATAATGTACCGATTAAGGTCTATGGCAAGGTGTCGGCAAAAGTAGGTTATAATGGAAAAGAAATTGTCCAGGATTTTTATGTAGTGGATTCACATAATCCTAGCCTATGTGGTAAGGATCTCATGGAAAAAGTGGGAATTTTCTTGGTGGGCCTAGATGAATTGTCGATAGTTAAAACAATTAAAAGTGCCGAACAAATGTTAGATAAATATTCAGTGGAGGCAGATAAGCCAATTAATAGCATGGTTGCAAAAATTCACCTGAAAAGTGGGGCTTCACCTAAATTTATCAAGGCAAGAACAGTGCCGTTTCATTATAAGCAATTGGTAGAATCAGCCCTGGAAAAGCATGTGGCAGAAGGCATCTTAGAGCCAATTACACATAGTGAGTGGGCAGCCCAATTGTACCAGTGTTGAAGGCAGATAGGAAATCTTTGAGAATCTGTGCAGACTTCAAGGAACTGAACAACCGCATACACTGTGAGAAGTATCCTTTACCTAAGATAGATGAGTTATTGTCAGTGGTCTGCAAGGAGCAATTTTTTCTAAGATTGACCTGAAGGATGCTTACTTGCAAATTCCTGTAGAGGAGGAGAGCCAGAAATTGTTAGTGATTAATACCCACAAGGGTTATTTAAGTATAAAAGACTTCCTATTGGACTCTCCTCGTCTCCAGCAATTTTCAGAGATTCATGTCCCAGTTGTTAGTTAACATTGAAGTGTGGCTAGTTTTTTAGATGACATTATTGTATGTGGAGAGAATGAGGAGTGCATGATGCTAGATTAGAACAAGTTTTGAATCTTTTGCAAAAGCACAATGTGAAGATTAATAAGGGAAAAACAACGTTGAAGACCAAGGCCATTGAATACAAGGGTACCATATTTCAGGTAAGGCTTTACTTCTTCTTACAAAAATGTAGCTGCTATAATAGATGCCCCAGCCCCAACATCAGTTGGGGAAGTACAGTCTTTTGTTGGGATGGTTACATATTTTTGTAAGTTTGTGAAGAACTTTTCAACAAAATTAGCACCCTTGTATGAATTGTTGAAAAAAGGGGCTAGATTTAAGTGGGCAGCATGAGAGGAAAATGCATTCAGGATATTAAGCAGGAATTGATCAATTCTCCACTGCTCACTAATTTTACAGGTAGACTCCCATTAAAACTGGAGGTAGATGCTTCCCCAGTAGGAGTGGGTTGTGTATTATTACAGGAAGTAGATGGTCAGGATAAAGTAGTATATTTTGCTAGCAAGAAATTATCTCCTGCGGAACAGAATTATTCTCAGTTAGATAAAGAAGCTTTAGCTTTGGTATATGCTGTAAAGAAACTGAGGTATTTTCTGCTGGGGAGGAATTTCTTGCTAGAACAGATCATAAACCCCTGCTAGGATTGTTTGGCAGAGGTAAGCAAATTCCAGTTAATGCCAATGCTATGCCATCTGTTGTACTTGATGTTATTGTGCAACCTGTTGTACCTGTTGTTGTTGTGCAACCTGTTGTACCTGACGTTGTTGTGCAACCTGTTGTACCTGACGTTGTTGTGCAACTGTTGTACCAGTTGTTGTTGTGCAACTGTTGTACCTGACGTTGTTGTGCAACCTGTTGTACCTGATGTTGTTGTGCAACCTGTTGTTATTGTGCAACCTGTTGTACCTGTTGTTGTTGTGCAACCTGTTGTACCTGTTGTTATTGTGCAACCTGTTGTACCTGTTGTTGTTGTGCAACCTGTTGTACCTGACGTTGTTGTGCAACATGTTAACCTGTTGTACCTGTTGTTGTTGTGCAACCTGTTGTACCTGACGTTGTTGTGCAACCTGTTGTACCTGTTGTTGTGCAACCTGTTGTTGTTGTGCAACCTGTTGTACCTGATGTTGTTGAGCAACCTGTTGTACCTGATGTTGTTGTGCAACCTGTTGTACCTGATGTTGTTGTGCAACCTGTTGTAACTGATGTTGTTGTGCAACCTGTTGTACCTGATGTTGTTGTGCAACCTGTTGTACCTGATGTTGTTGTGCAACCTGTTGTACCTGATGTTGTTGTGCAACCTGTTGTTGTTGTGCAACCTGTTGTACCTGATGTTGTTGTGCAACCTGTTGTTGTTGTGCAACCTGTTGTACCTGATGTTGTTGTGCAACCTGTTGTACCTGATGTTGTTGTGCAACCTGTTGTACCTGATGTTGTTGTGCAACCTGTTGTACCTGACGTTGTTGTGCAACCTCTTGCACCTGATGTTGTTGTGCAACCTGTTGTTGTTGTGCAACCTGTTGCACCTGATGTTGTTGTGCAACCTGTTGTTGTTGTGCAACCTGTTGTACCAGTTGTTGTTGTTGTTGTGCAACCTGTTGTACCTGTTGTTGTTGTTGTGCAACCTGTTGCTGTTGTGCAACCTGTTGTACCTGATGTTGTTGTGCAACCTGTTGTTGTTCTGCAACCTGTTGTACCTGTTGTTGTTGTTGTTGTTGTGCAACCTGTTGTACCTGTTGTTGTTGTGCAACCTGTTGTACCTGTTGTTGTTGTGCAACCTGTTGCACCTGATGTTGTTGTGCAACCTGTTGCTGTTGTGCAACCTGTTGCACCTGATGGTGTTGTGCAACCTGTTGCACACGATGTTGTTGTGCAACCTGTTGCACCTGATGTTGTTGTGCAACCTGTTGCTGTTGTGCAACCTGTTGCACCTGATGTTGTTGTGCAACCTGTTGTACCTGTTGTTGTTGTTGTGCGACCTGATGTACCGGATGTTGTGCAACCTGTTGTACCTGTTGTTGTTGTTGTTGTGCAACCTGTTGTACCTGTTGTTGTTGTTGTTGTTGTTGTGCAACCTGTTGTACCTGTTGTTGTTGTTGTTGTTGTGCAACCTGTTGTACCTGTTGTTGTTGTGCAACCTGTTGTACCTGTTGTTGTTGTGCAACCTGTTGTACCTGTTGTTGTTGTTGTTGTGCAACCTGTTGTACCTGTTGTTGTTGTGCAACCTGTTGTACCTGTTGTTGTTGTGCAACCTGTTGTACCTGTTGTTGTTGTGCAACCTGTTGTACCTGTTGTTGTTGTGCAACCTGTTGTACCAGTTGTTGTTGTGCAACCTGTTGTACCTGTTGTTGTTGTGCAACCTGTTGTACCTGTTGTTGTTGTGCAACCTGTTGTACCTGTTGTACTTGTTGCTGTTGTGCAACCTGTTGTACCTGTTGTTGTTGTTGTTGTGCAACCTGTTGTACCTGTTGTTGTTGTGCAACCTGTTGTACCTGTTGTTGTTGTGCAACCTGTTGGACCTGTTGTTGTTGTGCAACCTGTTGGACCTGTTGTTGTTGTGCAACCTGTTGTACCTGTTGAACTTGTTGCTGTTGTGCAACCTGTTGTACCTGATGTTGTTGTGCAACCTGTTGTACCTGATGTTGTTGTGCAACCTGTTGTACCTGATGTTGTTGTGCAACCTGTTGTTCCTGATGTTGTTGTGCAACCTGTTGTACTTGTTGCTGTTGTGCAACCTGTTGTACCTGTTGTTGTTGTTGTGCAACCTGTTGTACTTGTTGCTGTTGTGCAACCTGTTGTACCTGTTGTTGTTGTTGTGCAACCTGTTGTACTTGTTGCTGTTGTGCAACCTGTTGTACTTGTTGCTGTTGTGCAACCTGTTGTACCTGTTGTTGTTGTTGCTGTGCAACCTGTTGTACCTGATGTTGTTGTGCAACCTGTTGTACCAGATATTGTTGTGCAACCTGTTGTACCTGTTGTTGTTGTTGTTGTTGCTGTGCAACCTGTTGTACCTGTTGTTGTTGTTGCTGCTGTGCAACCTGTTGTACCTGATGTTGTTGTGCAACCTGTTGTACCTGTTGTTGTTGTGCAACCTGTTATACCGGATGTTGTTGTGCAACCTGTTGTACCTGTTGTTGTTGTGCAACCTGTTGTACCTGTTGTTGTTGTGCAACCTGTTGTACCTGATGTTGTTGTGCAACCTGTTGTACCTGATGTTGTTGCGCAACCTGTTGTACCTGATGTTGTTGTGCAACCTGTTGTACCTGTTGTTGTTGTGCAACCTGTTGTACCTGATGTTGTTGTGCAACCTGTTGTACATGTTGTTGTTGTGCAACCTGTTGTACCTGATGTTGTTGTGCAACCTGTTGTACCTGATGTTGTTGTGCAACCTGTTGTACCTGATGTTGTTGTGCAACCTGTTGTACCTGATGTTGTTGTGCAACCTGTTGTACCTGATGTTGTTGTGCAACCTGTTGTACCTGATGTTGTTGTGCAACCTGTTGTTGTTGTGCAACCTGTTGTACCTGTTGTTGTTGTGCAACCTGTTGTACCTGTTGTTGTTGTGCAACCTGTTGTACCTGTTGTTGTTGTGCAACCTGTTTTACCTGTTGTTGTTGTGCAACCTGTTGTACTTGTTGCTGTTGTGCAACCTGTTGTACCAGTTGTTGTTGTGCAACCTGTTGTACCTGTTGTTGTTGTTGTTGTTGTGCAATCTGTTGTACCTGTTGTTGTTGTGCAGCCTGTTGTACCTGTTGTTGTTGTGCAGCCTGTTGTACCGGATGTTGTTGTTGTGCAACCTGTTGTACCTGTTGTTGTTGTTGTGCAATCTGTTGTACCTGTTGTTGTTGTGCGATCTCTTGTATTTGTTTTAGTGATCCGTTTTGCCCCTGTATTAACTGTAGTAGCATCTGTAGGGCTTGTTGTTGTGCGTCGGGTTGTACCTGCGGTAGTTGTTGAGGTTGTGGGGGTGGTGTGTGTACGTTCGTAAGCCCAGGAATCGTCAGGCCTTTAGAACCCGCAATGGCATCACCCCGGGAACTCCTTGTACAACTGGGGTGGATGTTCTAATAGTGGGGTCCACAACCCCATCACTTCCTATCGCCTCACCAATCATCGTGATGTCGGCTGAGCAAGAGCCCCCCAATGAAATCCTGCTTTCGTCCAGGACTGCCGCCCCTTGGGCACCCGGATCCGTTACCCCCCCCCCCGGTGGGGTTCGCTTGTCCCCCAGTGGGGTCTGCTTGGGGTCCCTCCTCAAGGGCTAACGTCTGTACTGCCCCTGTGAGGGGATGGTTCACCAGCTCACTTACAATAGTGCTCTTATGCCTGTGGGAGGCCAGTACACTTGTTAAGTGCACTTGTTAAGTGTGCGGACTTAACTTTGGTAACCAGCAACCGAAACATCTAGTGTTTGAGCTCGCGTGAGAGCCCAGTCATCAGCAGTCCAGAAATGTTACCGTGGCCGTGGTAGCATGTCTGCGGACAGAGATAGAGCCGATAGCATCTCTCATTGTATAGCTAGGGCGAGACTCTAGTTTGCGCGGGAAAACAGTTAGGCCTGGCGTGGGTAGCTGCGGGCCACCCGCTCGCTAGCCACTTGAGGCGTCGCCATGGAAACAGACGCCATCTTAGTAAACATCTTGAGCCGCCATGTTGGTCGGCCATCTTGGAGTTGCCCTAGGGGCTATGCTACACCGTCGCTGATTGGAGGAGAGGGGTAGGCCCCAGTATGCCTGCCTCTCATTGGTTATTCCGAGGAATACGCGGGAATCGACGGTGTGAGCGTCATTCTGGAGGAGCCATCACCCTGTCAAGACGCTCCTATGCACATTGTGGCCGCTTGTGTATAGGGGTCGGGGTGGCTTAATTAACTACTCAGCTGCTGCACCTCCTGCTTCATCTACGACAGCGGTCGTCACAGAATCCGGCCGAAGTCGTCGCTTGGAGGGGAAAAGACAGTGTACAGTGGGTATAGAAGATCTTGTGATCGGTCTGGGATCGTGGGGTAACGTGCATACGAGCAGTAACAGACTCGTAGATCCCATACCAGTGATGATTAGACTTGCTAGTGCTCTGTAGCAGTCGATGGGAACGGGGAAATAAGTGTTAGTGCTTTAAGGCAGATTTCCCATGTTTGTTTAAGACGATATCATTGTGCGCGTCACCTGTGTACGAACGCTTCACTTACCGGTGGGTCGAGGGTACGAAACAAGCCGTGTTGTGGGAGGGTTCGGTGCGCGCCATTGTACGAACGATACCGCGGAGGTACCAACCAGCCAGCCTACCACCACTGAGCCAGCCACCCATAGCGGGGTGCCTGATGTATGGGAATGGTGTGTGTAAGCCGGCAGTATGAATGTAAGTACCTATGTGTGTATTTCTGGTGATTAGTAGTCTCTAAAGCTTGAATTCGAGGTCAAGTGTTCCGTCGCATTGTCACGCAGCACCTGTAGGTGAAGTGAAGTGTGGACGAGGAGATAATCATCCTTGTCATCGTGTCAGTCCTGAGGGACGTACGTCTTGTGAGCACAGACGTACACAGTGTGTGTGTGTGTAGGTACACACGGGAACAGAGTATATACATAGATTAGCCAAGGACTGAGAGGATGTCCATGTAATAATTATATTATTCCATTGTGGTAATTATTCATTCTTGATCGTCCGTGGGACGGAGTGATATCATTTCATGTGTAGTCTTGCAGGTGTGGAATTTCAACACTGAGCGCTCAGGTATGTGGTAACGTCAGTGATTCCTGGCAATGACTATTGTGGAGTGGCCCACAGTGTGGTTTTAATTAATTTGTATTGTTCCCAGGGGCCGTGAGAAGTGTGATTATATATATATATATTGTGGTTGCAGTATTAACGTAATTTTGGTAGAATTTGGTGAGTGACGAGGCTGTCGGGAGTGACAGCCCTCGCTCTGTCGAGTAACGTAAAACTCGGGAGTGTTTATTCGGCATGCGTGATCGATAAATCACTCACCCATGTGATTTAGGAGTGCGAGATCTCCTTAGTGTTCCCAATAACGTTTGATAGCTGTAGGCTACATGTATCAGCAGTAATTGTATATATATATATATATATATATATATATATATATATATAATCGTAGTGTCACGGTGCCCAGTGTTATTGTGTTATTTACTGTGTGGTGATTGCAAATTTGGGACCTATGTTCTAGGGGTTATTGAGAGCACTGGGGTCATTTGCAACAGTATAAGTAAGTAAGTGTTGAGCAGTATTCTAATACTTGGAAATTAGAGTACTTGCCGTGTGTGTTGTTGCAAAGGGGTTGTCATTGTTAGTGATTGTTGCTAGAGTTGAGCAATCACCGTGGGTAACTGCAGTTCAGTAAAGTCATTGTGGGGGCAGTGTTCTAGAGGGTTCATGTCCTGTATGTTATTTTACTAGGTTCTGCAGTATTGTCATTGCAACCGGATTGTAACGTAAATCACTGTGATTTGTTAGTGTGATTTGACATTGTCGTGGGTGAACTCGGCTGTAGACGAGTACTTGGATATACATATATTCTCCTGTTTATCTGGTAGGACATCGAAGTCCAGTATTCAGTGAGGTGATTGCGAGGCAATTAATATAACGTAACCGAGGGAACGCCCATTGCTTAAGAGAATTTGTTCTTTTACAATATGAGTAACGTAGAATACGTTTGGGTTAATTTACTTTCCTGCAAGCAGCTACGGTAGTCTCAAGGAGCCTAGCCACCAGCCAGATAAGAATTAGAGTATTGTCTGTCGTAATTAACGGTCAGTGGGCCGGGTAATTGACGTGTTTCAGGAAGTCAAAGTAATTAATCTCGATCCTTGTTGATCGACTCACACGAAGGCTACATTGTTCCATTAACGTAACGTCGTTATTTATGTCCGGAAGTACCGGCACTTGATTGACTCGTGGGAAGAGTAACGTCATTTTAGAATAACGTAAACGTGGTGCCTAATTACTGTTATTAGCCACCTGAATTGGTCTGAGTATGGAAGGCTCAGACGGAATTCATACCTTAATGTAAATTGCTGAGCCAGTGTGAAAGGTTGCGTATTTAACTGTTTAATTATTGATCTTGAGGATAGTAATTAATTACTCTAAAGGTAATCACGAGTGATTACCGTTCTCTTAGCACTTTGGACATTGTAAATCAGAGTTTACCATCGCTGAGTGATTAGTAACCGATTAACGTAAATTAACGTAACTAGTAAAGAGATTAATCAGCTGTCTTGTAGTACAGGGATTAATGGGATTTTCTCACTGAATGCTCGACGGGTAGAGTGTTGTGTAATTTCCGCGTTACTAGTGACAGTTGTAAGAGTTATTAAATTAACGTAAATGTTATTGTGTTATTAACGTAAATCAATTGTATTGATTGTTGATCGTCCGTGGGACGAAGTGTTAACGTAAAGATTAATTTGAGGAAGGGTGCTGGAGTTGCCAGTGAACCCATTAGTTATTGATGTCATTGAAAGACTACTGATTTGATTGCATTGCAACCGCTATTGCAGGTGTAGACTGCACTGAGGCGTAGAACAGTTAGGAGGTTACTGGAGACGTGTTTCAGAACTCACTGTGTCATTTGTTGTAATTGTGATTATAGATCTGTTAGTTCTTGCTTGCTTGTTTGATTCCTCTGTGGGCACACTTATGTTCGAGTTAGTTCATTATGCAGTCCGAGGGGCTGGTGTCTAGCTGTCATCGATAGTGTCACAGGAAGGATTTCGAGTAACGTCATTGACATTCTTTTGTTTTGTTGTAGTAGTTAGTACTTTATTGAATAAACTAAGTTGTTATGTTAACACTGTCTTTTCGTTACACCCCCACACATTATTATTGTTATGCAAATGTTCTTCACACTCGACTATTGGAGACTTATTTCTGAGCTTTGGATCAAATATACGGCACTACACAACAATAAATTATTGTTGTGAGAGCCCAGGACCTACTCGTTAGATTCGCTTCGGCGATTAGCGAAGGTCGACGACCTAGTGGAGGGGATTTCGATTTCATTGGGGTCTCGGCGTTTGCTCGCGCCTAGTCAATTGTTCGTACAGGGTCCCAAAGTGCGGTAAACCCCGCGACCTGACCCTACCTGGGGAAAACAGGCAAAGTTCTAATCCCGACAAGCGATGCGGTGAAATTTTAACACAACCCCGATCTCAACAACTAAGTACTCGCTCAATAATCTCCGAAGGTATACCCTAAACTTTTACGTTAAACCTCCTGATCATCTAGACCGGAACTACCCTTCATTCACGTCGTTCACCGCGTTTCACAGCCCCAGTGAAGACCATAATCACCTACACTTGTTGACAGACGATGACAGCTGTCGGCGTCAGAGTCTCGTGATTATGCTCCGC
>WNGS01002844.1:81607-92541 GCA_020271785.1 Procambarus virginalis | reverse complement strand
ACACGACTGTTGTGATAAGGTCACCATGACTGTTGTGGTGAGGACACCATGACTATTGTGGTAGGGACACCATGACTGTTATGGTATGGACTCCATGACTGTTGTGAAAAAGACACCATGACTGTTGTGGTAAGGACACCATGACTATTGTGATATAGTCATCATGACTGTTGTGGTAAGGGCACCATGACTGTTGTGAACAAGACACCATGACTGTTCTGGTAAGGACACCATGACTGTTGTGAAAAGGACACCATGACTCTTGTGGTAAAGACACCATGACTGTTGTGGTAAGAACACCATGACTGTTGTGGTAAGAACACCATGACTGTTGTGGTAAGGATACCATGACTGTTGTGGTAAGGACAACATTACTGTTGTGGTAAGGACATGGTGACTGTTGTAGTAATGAAACCATGACTGTTGTAGTAAGGACACTATGACTGTTTTGGTAATGACACCATGACTGTTGTGGTAAGAACACAATGAGTGTTGTGGTAAGGACACCATGACTTTTGTGGTAAGAACACAATGAGTGTTGTGGTAAGGACACCATGACTTTTGTGGTAAGGGCACCATGACTGTAGTGGTGAGGACACCATGACTGTTGTGGTAAGGACACGATGACTGTTGTGGTAAGGACACCATGACTGTTGTGGTAAGGACACGATGACTGTTGTGGTAAGGACACCATGACTGTTGTGGTAAGGACACCGTGACTATTGTGGTAAGGACACGATAACTGTTGTGAAAAAAACACCATGATTGTTGTTGTATGGTCACCATGTCTTTTGTGCTAAGGACACTATGACTGTTGTGGTAAGAACACCATCATTATTGTTGAACGGACACCATGACTGTTGGGGTAAGGACACCGTAACTATTGTGGTTAGAACACTGACTGTTGTGCTAAGGACACAATGACTGTTGTGATAAGGACACTATGACTGTTGTGGTAAAGACACCAAGACTGTTGTGATATGAACACCATGACTGTTGTAGTAAGGACACGATGACTGTTGTGGTAAGGACAACATGACTGTTGTGGTAAGGACAGGATGACTGTTGTGGTAAGGACACCATGACTGTTGTGGTAAGGACACCTTGCCTCTTGTGGTAAGGACACGATGACTGTTGTGAAAATACCACCATGACTGTTGTGGTAAGGAAACCATGACTGTTTTGGTAAGGACACCATGACTGTTGTCGTAAGGACACCTTGACTGTTGTGGTAAGGACACCATGTCTTTTGTGGTAAGGACATAAGGACTGTTGTGTTAAGGACAACATCACTATTGTGGTACGGACACCATGACTGTTGGGGTAAGGTCACCGTGAGTATTGTGGTAAGAACACTGACTGTTGTGTTATGGACACCATGACTGTTGTGATAATTACACTATGACTGTTGTGGTAAAGACACCATGACTGTTGTGGTAAGGACATTGTGACTGTTGTGGTAAGAACAACATTACTGTAGTGAATAGGACACCATGAATGTTGAGGAAAACACTCCATGACTGTTTCAGTAAGGACAACATGACTGTTGTCGTACGGACACCATGACAATTGTGATACGGACACCATGACTTTTGTTGTAAGGACACCATGACTTTTGTGGAAAGAACACGATGACTGTTGTGGTAAGGACACCATTTCTATTGTGGTAAGGGCACCATGACTGTTGTTATAAGGACACCATGACTGTTGTGGTGAGGACACCATGGCTGTTGAGGTAAGGACACCATGACTGTAGTGGTAGGAACTCCATGACTGTTGTGAAAAGGACATCTTGACTCCTGTGGTAAGGACACCATGACTGTTATGGTATGGACTCCATGACTGTTGTGAAAAAGACATCTTGACTCTTGTGGTAAGGACACTATAACTGTTATGGTAAGGACACCATGACTGTTGTGGCAAGGACACCGTGACTATTGTGGTAAGAAAACTATGACAGTAATGGTAAACACACCATGATTGTTGTTGTAAGGACACCATGACTGTTGTGGTAATGATACCGTGACTGTTGTGGTAAGGACACCATGACTGTTGTGGTAAGGACAACATTACTGTTGTTGTAAGGACACCATGACTGTTGTAGTAATGAAACCATGACTGTTGTGGTAAGGACACTTTGACTGTTGTGGTTGTTGGAAATAACCAACAGTTTTAAACATCATTGTATTTATACAACCTTTGTAGTAACCAAAGTAGTTACTAAAATTACTAACTTGTAGATTTAATCATTATCATGATTTATTCATTGCCAAATTCTTCCTAGTCAGAGTGACGACGTGAGGAACGACAGGCAGTAACATGAATTCTCGCCACATTTAGTTGGATTTATAGCAAGAGTCCAGTTTATCTTTTCCTTTACTAAAAATAGTTACTTATTAATAAGTTTAATTTCGTAGTATACTACTACTTACTGGAACTCCCTTATTTAGTTGACATTAAACATTCTAGAGGAAATTACTTTAATGTAAATCATTTTACCTTAATTTCCTCGATTAGTTGCACAGCTTTAATAAGCCAATTTATGTTACGAGAAATTCTATTTTATCACAGAAGAATTTAATGTGATATTCATATTCGTCACTACCTCTTCCTTCCTTAGTCAATTGCGATATGTACATATTCATTTACGCTCGAGATGTATATCGAGAGCCATGCGCAATAAGGAAGAGGAGGAAGACGGGAGAACGTCACTAGACACGAGAGAACGAGAGAGCACGACTCAGATGCCACTGACTGCGTGTAGCAGAGCGACGTTTTGATCCCATTTATTTCGCTCCCACGACCAGTTGAGCGGTGCCACGTTATCTGGCATAACATAGCCGTGTCCCAGACTAGCATATCTGCAATTACAAAGTTAACGCCTTTCAAGCAGCAGCTGGAGAACGAAGAATTGCTCAAGTCTCCACATCAATAGACACGCGGCTCGGCAGCTAGGTTTTTCTGTTTGTTACCATGTGGCCACAGTTAACATTTAGACTAGCAGTCGTTAGGCCGAATGCAAAATAACAAAATTTCGTACGTGTCTCTAGCAAATTTACCATCTAAATAGATGATTTATTTCATTATTTTCTCCAAAGAGATTTCACAGTGCTTGAATATAAATTGCTCAGATATTAACTGAAATTTCCACTGTTATCCTTATAATTTAGGATGTAATTGTAATTACTTATTATGTAGAAGATATCTACATTGCCTTTCAGTACCAAGGCGACGCCAACCGAGGTGCTAGGCTTCCCCACCGTTTCGTGCAACAATTTGCCCTATGCAACACGTCGTCGGTGGAGCGTAGCAACTGATTACACCTCACTAGATTTACAGCTCAGCTGTCCCTTTTTTATCTGTAGTAGTAACTTTATAGTTACAGTAGTGATCTCCTAAAGAGATCAATTACACTAATCCATTGATTTACTGATGCTGTTCAACATTTCAGTAGTATATTGAGGTGCATTTACCTCCAATTAATATTATATATTCAACCTTATTTACTTTTATATTTGATTTACTCTGGTGAAGAACCAGCACCAGAATAATGCTAGGGATGTATTCATCTTTTAGCATTTAACCCCCCAATTTTGTGTAAGTTAATTTGACTCCATTTATATAAGAATTACAGTCTTACTAAGATCCATAGGACACTAGTTCTTGGGATCAGTTTTTCCATTGTCTCTTTGTTTTCCACTTTTTCTCAAAAAGTGGTGGTCCTTCATAGCTATCGAAGTATATATATTTATTTAATTATTAGTTATTAGAGTCAGGTTTTCCCCACAGTGGTAAGGACACCATGGTTGTTGTGGTAAGGACACCATGACTGTTTTGGTAATGACACCATGACTGTTGCCGTAAGGACACCATGACTGTTGTGGTAAGGACATGATGACTGTTGTGGTAAAGACACCATGACTGTTGTGGTAAGGACACCATGACTGTTGTGGTAAGGACACCATGACTGTTGTGGTAAGGACACCATGACTGTTTTGGTAATGACACCAAGACATTTGTGGTAAGAACGCTATGAGTGTTGTGGTAAGGACACCATGAATGTTGTGGTAAGGACACCATGACTGTTGTGGTAAGGACACCATGACTGTTGTGGTAAGGACACCATGAATGTTGTGGTAAGGACACCATGATTGTTGTGGTAAGGACACCATGACTGTTGTGGTAAGGACACCATGACTGTTGTGGTAAGGACACCATGACTGTTGTGGTAAGGACACCATGACTGTTGTGGTAAGGACACCATGACTGTTGTGGTAAGGACACCATGACTGTTGTGGTAAGGACACCAAGACTGTTGTGATATGAGCACCATGACTGTTGTGGGAAGGACACCAATACTGTTGTTTTAAGGACAACATGACTGTTGTGGTAAGGACACGATGACTGTTGTGGAAAGGACACCATGACTGTTGTGGTAAGGATACCGTGACTATTGTGGTAAGGACACCATGACTCTTATGGGATGGACTCCATGACTGTTGTGAAAAAGACACCATGACTGTTGTGAAAAAGACACCATGACTGTTGTGAAAAAGACACCATGACTGTTGTGGTATGGATACGATGTCTGTTGTGAAAGGGACATCTTGACTCTTGTGGTAAGGACACTATAACTGTTATGGTAAGGAAACCATGACACTTTTGGTAAGGACACCATGACTGTTGTGGTAAGGACACGATGACTGTTGTGGTAAGGACACCATGACTGTTGTGGTAAGAACACTATGAGTGTTGTGGTAAGGACACCATGACTGTTGTGGTAAGAGTAGGGAGAAAAGTGCCGTCCCATACCACCTATGTATGGAAATCAGATAAGGAAATCAGAAGCGGAGTGCCACATAGAGCCAGTCCATATTAGGTCATCCGGGGGGTGAGTAGTAGCGGTCAAGAAAACGGTGGAAAAACTGGAGGTAACTGTTGTATATACTGGTATGAATATGTTCATTTATACAGTAATAGTATGACAGTATGTTTAAGTAAAAAATGAATTTATTGTATAATAAACACGGGTGAGAGCCAGTCACACCCCCTCATTCCCTCTATGGGTCAGGTGTAACAAAAAAAAAACAGGTTAGTCTGAGTAGGGGTGGGGTCCCCACCCTATCCCCCCCCCCTTGAATGTGTTGTAAGGGGGGACCCCACACTCCTAGTTGTTGTAAGTGTTTTTTTATTTTAAGATTATATACTTAAAAGGGGAAAAGAAATAAGCCATATGTTTTATAGATTATATTAAACAAAGTACAGTAGGGTTAAACATAGTCAAATTGTAAGTCATCCCCCCCTTTATAATACTTCCCACCAGATGACGCCTCCGTGCCCACAGGTCTGTTGTGAGGTCTTCCTCCCCCTCCTCCCCCTGGGATGAAGATGATGACTCATCATCATCACCCAGAGAGTGAATTGGGTGTAGTGACTCTTCTCCCTCAGGTATTGGGCTACTGACGTCATAGGGTTCACTCTCACTGGTGGGGTGTTGTCCTTCCTAACCTTGTGGATCAATGACGTCATCACCTTCACTCTCGGGGGACATTCCCCGGGCTGAGGTGTTGGGTGGGAATCCGGTGGTATGTCTGGGTGTCCATATGCTTGGCTAGTGTATTTGTCTATGTAAAAGCGCTTATCATCAAATGCACTTAAACCATTCTTAGAACTGAAAATGGTTGACATTTGCCCCCCCCCCACATTCCTAATTTGTGAATAATGGAAAGTATTTACTACTCCATTACTGTGTAGGGTCTCTTTAAAGTGGTTATGTGTTAAAGATCTTTGCACAGCGCGGGGAATACCCTTAGCGGTGATGGAATTTGAATTATCGTGCAAAAGCACACTATACATTTTGGGCTTAAGTGCTACAACTTCAAGGATGTGTCTGTCTGAAACCTCTGACTTTAAAAGTCCTAAAACGCCTTTTTTAGACGAGTCATATAAATGGTGAGTTACAGGAAAGTTACTCGTATCTAACCATGATCTAAGGGGTTCTTTCCCCATCTCGTTAAAGACATCTTCGGCAAGTAAGCTAAATATGAAGCTGTCTGTATCACTATACTGCAGTTGTACTCTATCTGAATAGTGCCCTTAAGTACCCGGTACCAAAAATGGTACAAACTGTATTTTGCTAGCTCGAGAATCTGGAACCCAATGTAATTAGGATGAGTAATTTTAATGAATGGTCTGGAACTGACAGACAATAATTTATTGTCACCTAAATGCACCATTCGTTTAAAGCGTGGATTCTTCACCTCCTGTAAAAAGACTCTAGCAGAAGTCACTAGTTTGGTATCAATGGCATAACGGGCTGGGTTCAGTAGTGTTTTACCAAAAACACTATTAGTCAATAATTTAAAAAGTGTTTTCCTATCGTTACTGGTGGAGGCATTTCTATTGTTAACGTTTGTGTTAACAAATCCCACCATAAAATCAGACTGATGGAACTCATAAATTGCATGAATAGTCTGTACTTCAAGACCTATCTCAATAAATAGCTGTAAAAGGTGAAGTGATATGAAATATTGTTGTTTGGGCAGATGATCACCAACCAGTTTAATATTTTTTTAGGAAGCTTTGTAATGTTATTTGTTTCCAAAAGTCCCCTACTAAATGGGGAGATATCCATCATACTTATTCCCCTATGGTATAAACAAGGGGGTAGATCGTCTGTTAGTCTAGCTATTTCAGGTCTTATGTGTTTGGTGTCAATTAAGAGCCAGTACCCTTTGTTAGAAGAGAATGGCTGTTCTGTCATTATTTTCCCTTCAATAATGAAGGAGTTCATCTCATCAGATGATAGTCTCCTTAGTCCCCCATAGGGCAATTTCTTAGTCATACCACTCCCATAAAGGGAGTTGAAATCGAGGTATAGTAAGAATGAAGATCTATCCTCCCGGGGTTAAAAGATGGGTTGACATATCGGTTGTTAGCTCTGACGTAACTCCTAACTGCAGTTGTAAAACCTCCTCGAATGTTTTGTGAGAGGAGGTTGTGCAACGTCACGTCGGCACTTAACTCCAACGATATTTTGCTGCTTTTCAAGAAGCAGTCGTAGGAATAGCCCGGGAGACTACAGTAATGGGTCATTTCTAAAGAATATATGTCATTTAGAATTACTCTGTGGTGTGTAAAAATGTCGGCTAGTAAGCCGACATCACACTTCAAATATATGAGAAGGTAATCCTTCAATGACCTACACCTTGTTGTCTCCCATACTAATTTAGAATGACTATCTTCATCCAAAGTTATACCTGATTTGTTTAGGGAGCTGTAAAACATTTCAATAGGGGGGAGTGTTGTATCATTAAAGCAGCTGATTTTAGTGGTATATTCATGAGGAAAAAACTGTTTCCCCTTTAAGAGAAGGTGGTGGCTCTCTTTAGGCAAACCTTCTATCATTGAGTGAGTGAATGTTAAGGGGCTGGCTGAATCTATGTGGGTCATTGCTAGGGATGAAAGACTACCTGTAATAAAAGCCAGTGAATCGAGAAATTTAAGCTTCCCTATTTCCACCTTAAGATATTTCGTTCCCTGTCTCATGAGGATATTGCTCTTAATATTTGAACCCATGGCAAACTCCCTCAAAATTAAGCCCATGTCATAAGACATATTGTGAGCAATTAGGACTAAACTCTCTAGAGCATTCTTGTGGCGAAGGTTGCAGTAATTACATAGAGCTCCAATATAATTGAGTTTTTCCCTAAGGTGATCATGATGTTGAACCTTGAAATTGGTGAGGGTAAATACCTCTTCACAAACTGACAGTGTGACTGCCTCCTAAAATGAACCATATCCTCAAGAGACATGTCTATTTCATAATAGGGGAGTGTGGATCTGATAATTCCCATTTGGTAGCAACTCGTCGCATGAAATGTGTGACACTGTCCTCCCCAAAATATGTAAATTTATCAACGACCGAGTGGTTCCTATCAACAATTATATAGCTGTATGCTATAGCCTTATGTATGGCTGTAACAGAACCTAAACAATCCTCAGTGCTTAAGTACGACTCAAAGTCGAAGTAAGCCACATGAGAGAGGAGGGTAACCGTTCCCCGTATTTGTAAAATGAAGTGTGTTCCCCTCCTGTGGGTAAATATTTTCTGAGTGAGCTCACAGGAGGATGAGTGGTTTGTTAGCTCTGTGGAATTTTGATATTCTGAAAGACAGTTTCTACAGAAGACTGTCTTTCGTCTGTGGCTACGAGTAAAGTTCCGTAGGAATTTGTTGAAATTTTTAATTAGTGCCACATGAGACTCTCCCAAGAGCAATAATGGCACTATGACCGAGTACTGTCTGCTGCCACGACNGAAGGACACCTGACTGTTGTGGTAAGGACACTATGACTGTTGTGGCAAGGAAACCATGAGTGTTGTGGTAAGGACACCATGACTGTTGTGGTACGGACACGTGACTTTCGTGGTAAGGACACTATGACTGTTGTGAAAAGGACACCATGACTCTTGTGGTAAGGACACAATGACTGTTGTGAAAAGAACACCATGAGTGTTGTGGTAAGGACACTATGACTGTTGTGGTAAGGAAACCATGACTGTTGTGGAAAGGACGACATGACTTTTATGGATAGAACCCTATGACTGTAGTGGTAAGGACACCATGACTGTTGTGGTAAGGACACTATGACTGTTGTGGTAAGGACACCATGACTGTTGTAGTAAGGACACCATGACTGTTAGGGTAAGGACACCATGACTGTAGTGGTAAGGACACCATGACTGTTGTGGAATGGAAACCAAGACTGTTGTGGTAAGGACACTATGACTGTTTGGGAAGCACACTATGACTGTTGTGGTAAGGACACCATGACTATTGTGGAAGGGACACCATGACTGTTGTGGAATGGACTCCATGACTATTGTGAAAAGACACCATGACTGTTGTGGTATGGACACCATGACTGTTGTCAATAGGACGTCTTCACTCTTGTGGTAAGGACACTATGACTGTTATGGAAACCATGATTCTTGTGGTAAGGAAAGCATGACTCTTCTGGTAAGAACACCGTAACTATAACGGAAAGAACACTATGTCTGTTGTAGTTAGGACACCATGACTGTTTTTGGTTAGAACTTCATGACTGTTGTGAAAAGAACACCATGACTGTTGTAGTATGGACACTATGATTGTTGTGGCAAGGACACCCTGACTGTTGTGGTAAGGACACCATGACAATTGGGTTAGGACGCCATGACTGTTGTGGTAAGGACACCATGACTGTTGTGGTAAGGACACTATGACTGTTATGGTAAGGAAACGATGACTGTTGTGGTTAGGACACCCCTGATTGTTGTGGTATGGACACTATGACTGTTGTGAAAAGGACACCATGACGTTTGTGGTAAGGAAACGATGACTGTTGTGGTATGGACACCATGACTGTTGTGGTAAGGACACCATGACTGTTTTGGTAAGGACACCATGATTGCTGTGGTATAGACACCATGACTGTTGTAGTATGGACACCATGACTGTTGTAGTTTGGACACCATGACTGTTGCAGTATGGGCACCACGACTGTTGTGGGTAAGCACAAATGACTGTTGTGGTAAGGACACTATGACTATTGTGAGAAGGACACCATGACTGTTATAGTAGGGAAACGATCACTGTTGTGGCAAAGACACCATGACTGTTGTGGTAAGTAAACCATGACTGTTGTTGTAATGACACCATGACTGTTGTTGAAAGGACACCTGACTGTTGTGGTAAGGACACTATGACTGTTGTGGCAAGGAAACCATGAGTGTTGTGGTAAGGACACCATGACTGTTGTGGTACGGACACGTGACTTTCGTGGTAAGGACACTATGACTGTTGTGAAAAGGACACCATGACTCTTGTGGTAAGGACACAATGACTGTTGTGAAAAGAACACCATGAGTGTTGTGGTAAGGACACTATGACTGTTGTGGTAAGGAAACCATGACTGTTGTGGAAAGGACGACATGACTTTTATGGATAGAACCCTATGACTGTAGTGGTAAGGACACCATGACTGTTGTGGTAAGGACACTATGACTGTTGTGGTAAGGACACCATGACTGTTGTAGTAAGGACACCATGACTGTTAGGGTAAGGACACCATGACTGTAGTGGTAAGGACACCATGACTGTTGTGGAATGGAAACCAAGACTGTTGTGGTAAGGACACTATGACTGTTTTGGAAAGCACACTATGACTGTTGTGGTAAGGACACCATGACTATTGTGGAAGGGACACCATGACTGTTGTGGAATGGACTCCATGACTATTGTGAAAAAGACACCATGACTGTTGTGGTATGGACACCATGACTGTTGTCAATAGGACGTCTTCACTCTTGTGGTAAGGACACTATGACTGTTATGGAAACCATGATTCTTGTGGTAAGGAAAGCATGACTCTTCTGGTAAGAACACCGTAACTATAACGGAAAGAACACTATGTCTGTTGTAGTTAGGACACCATGACTGTTTTGGTTAGAACTTCATGACTGTTGTGAAAAGAACACCATGACTGTTGTAGTATGGACACTATGATTGTTGTGGCAAGGACACCCTGACTGTTGTGGTAAGGACACCATGACAATTGGGTTAGGACGCCATGACTGTTGTGGTAAGGACACCATGACTGTTGTGGTAAGGACACCATGACTGTTGTGAAAAGGACACCATGACTATTGTTGTAAGGACACGATGACTGTTGTTTAAAGAACACCATGGCTATTGTGGTAAGGACACTATGACTGTTGTGAAAAGGCCATCATGACTCTTGTGGTAATGACACTATGACTGTTGTGGTAAGGAAACCATGACTGCTGAGGTAAGGACACCATGAATTTTGTGGAAAGAACACTATGACTGTAGTGGTAAGGACACCACGACTGTTGTGGTAATGCACCATGACTGTTGTGGTAAGAACACCAT
>WNGS01002844.1:0-19034 GCA_020271785.1 Procambarus virginalis | reverse complement strand
GTCTGGAATAGCTGCGACATTGCTACCAGGTGAAGAACTGCTCATTTGCTTTGAAATTGCCATTGACGAGCAATTCATTGAAACTCCACGTGCAACATTTCCAAGGTATCCGGCATGGGAAAACTATTGTAGAAATGCAAACTTATTGTTTGGAATGAATGCCCAATGGCCCACAAAAAACGCTCGAGGCTCTTCATCGATTATTGCATGATTTGTGTGAACACATGAGACCATTTGGGAACGCATTAATATTTCTTGCAGGAGATTTCAGGCAAACATTACCTGTAATTCCTCGATCGACACCAGCGGGCGAAATAAATACTTTCCTGAAATCTCTACTTTGTGGCGTCCACATTAGAACGTTAAAATTAACTACAAATATGCGTGTCCAGCTGCAAAACAATTCATCAGCTGAGATATTCACACATCAATTTCTGGAAATTGGGAACGGAAACGTGCCGGTTGATCTGACCTCAGGAAGAATTTCATTGCCTCATAACTTCTGCAATTTAGTGACGTCAAAAAAAGAATTGTTGGAAAAAAATTTCCCATTATTCAAATCAATTATAAGAATCACGATTAGCTGAGTTAACAAGCTGTTCTTGCGGCCAAGAATAAAGACGTCTACGAACTTAACAATACTATTGAGTCTAACATTCAAAGCGAGGCAGTCACATACAAGTCCGTCGACACTGCTGTGGAAGTAGATGAAGCGGTTAATTATCCAAAAGAATTTTTGAATTCACTCGATCTACCAGGGATACCACCGCACGTATGGCAATTGAAAATCGGTGTGCCAAATATCATGTTGTGAAATATCAACCAGCCAAAGCTTTGCAACGGCACGAGGCTTGCAGCAAAAAAATTAATCAGCAACGTCGCAACAATCTTGACAGGACCTTTCAAAGGTGAAGATGTCATCATTCCTTGCATTTCTATGATTCCAACGGATATGCCATTTTAATTTAAGAGATTGTAATTTCCAATTCGATTGGCGTTTGCAATCACCATCAACAAAGCTCAGTGCCAATCTTAAGAATTGTGCAGTTTATATCAAGACACGGATTGCTTCTCATATGGACAATTATATGTTGCATGTTCAAGAGTCGGCAAACCAGACAATCTCTGTATCTCCACAGACGATGGAACAAAACATATTGTATACCCACAAGCATTGTAAAATTAAACATATTAGGAACGTGCGCTTTCCCTTTCCTTTCTTTTCCGTTTAGTCAGAATGAGCCACAGCAACGCGTGGCGGGTACAGCTAGTCTATATAAATAAAATGTAAATGTTCGTTTGTTCAAAATCGCTAATCTCCGAAAGTTCTTCGCCGATTGCTTTGAAATTTTCACATAACGTTCCATTCGCATCCGAGCGGGTTTATATATACATATTATATAGATTTCGCGTCTGTGATGGGACAAACATTTTTTTTTAAACTGTGTTTTTCATGGGAGGGAAATCTTCGAAAACTCTTTACCGATTGCTTTGAAATTTTGACACAACATTGCATTTGAATAGGCGCATGTTTTTGTATACCAGCTATATGCATACCACACCTGTGACAGGAAAAACCATGTTTTTTTTTAAACGGCGCCATCTGTTGGACGTAAGAGCAACACACGCTGTTATCTCCAAAAGTTCTTCATCGATTGCTTTGAAATTTTGACACAACGTTCCATTCGAATGCACGTGTCTTTTATATACCGACTAAAAATATGCCTTTCCTGTGACAGGTAAAAACATGTTTTTTTTTAAAAGCAGCTATATCTGTTGCACATAATAGCAACTCACGTTATACTAAGTATGTTATGATTCCATTTCAATGTTTCTGATTGCATTGATAAATTGAATTTTCATATATTTCGATATATTTTCATTTTGATTTAATTATTTTGTGTGACATTGCATTGAAATTGAGCTGTGTTGCTTTCCATACTGTTTATTTCGTAAGAATAAGTACAGATGCCACACCTGTGGCAGGTAATATCATTAATTTTTAAGAAACACTTGCCATCTGTGTCACGTAAGAGCAATATACACACCATACTAAATTTGTTCCAATTGCATTTCAATGTTTCTGAATGCATTGACAAATTGAATTTTCATAGATTTCGATTGTCTTTCATTTTGATTAAATTTTTTTGTGTGACATTGCGTTGGAATTGAGCTATGTTGTTTACGATACCATTCATTTCATGAGTATAGTTATTTTTGTATTTTTTCATTGTTTTAATTTCGTTTTTTTAACGGTTTTTCTTATATTTTACTGATGGGAACATCAGATCATTTGATGTTCCCAGTTTTCTGATGAGAACATCAGATCGTTTGTTAATGCATCGAACGAGGAAGTGGGGGGAATGATGGGGAAAACAAGGGGACAGGAGTGGGGCATGGTGGGGAGGACGAGGGGATGGGGCAGTTTGGGATGGTGGGCACGAGGGAATAGGGGAATGGAGAATGGTAGGGAGAACAAGGGGACAGAGGAGTGGGAGTTGGTGGAAAGGACGAGGGGTTGGGGGGGGCGGAGGGGAGTGGTACGGAGGACCAGGGGGATGGAGGAGTGGGAGATGGTGGGTAGGAGGAGGAGATGGTGGAGTGGGGAATGGTTAGGATACGAGCGAACACTGGAGTGGGGAATGTTGGGGTGGACAAAAAGACAGGGGAGGGGAGGAATAGTGGGGAGGACGAGGTATTGAGGGAGTGCGGAATTGTTGGGAGGATGAGGGGACGAGGCAGGGGGAATGGTAGGGAGGACTGGGAGACAGGGAAAGGCTGCTGTGGCTCAGCAATGCACATGTGTTGCTGAGCCACAGCAACGCATGTGCTGTAACACATAATGTTACAATTCCATTTCAATGTTTCTGATAACATTGCACTGATAAATTTAATATTTGTAGATTTCAATTTATTTTCATTTTGATTTAATTATTTTGTGTGACTTTGCATTGGACTTGAGCTGTGCTGTTTTTCATACCGTTCATTTCGTAAGTATAAGTAAATATACTATACATATGTGACAGTTAAAAACATTCTTTTTTTTAAAAACAGCGCCATCTGTTGCACATAAGAGCAACACACACTATACCAAATATGTTATGATTCCGTTATAATGTTTTCGATTGCGTTGTTTTATGATCCCAAGTAGCTGAAAAACGAGTCTCCCCTATGAGAATTATTCTATCAGACCTGACTAGAAGGTCAAAGAAATATAGAACATGAAGATTCATATGTAAAATAATTGGTTGGATTTGATAGATAATTTAAGAATGTGGGCAGTGAATTAGAAAAATAAGTAAATGACTTGATATAAGATGTGGACAGTTTGCTGGAGGCGTGAGGCTCGCTTGAGAGGAGCTTGAGCTCATTGAGCGCCAGACATCGTGAGGGGAGGCCGCGCTCCGTGTGAGCTCCTGTTAGAGAGGAACACCTAGTTGATATACCTTCAATAGGAAGGAAGTGTGCAGACGTTTCAGCCTTGGAATCGAACTGGGAACGTGTAGTCTCAAGTCCTGGATGGCAAGGAAGAGTTGTGAAGCCTCCCAGAAACATTTTCTGGGGCAGCAGTGTGCGCCCCAGGTCGGGTGTCATCGAGGAGAGCGCCCTGCAGGAGACCTTTTTGTGGTAAGCACAATTTTAACCAGTTTACAGTGATTGCCTATAGGTGATCGTGTGCCCAGCGATCGTAGCGAATGTTTATTGATACATTAGGCATATTTTATTAAGTCAGAAGGCCTAAAATAAGAGAGTAACGATGGAGGAACGTCCTGGACGGCGGAGCGACTTCCAGCCACTCCAACCACTGGAGGGCAACTGCGGGGCCAGCTGCCTCGAGGTCCCCCCGGGCTGGGCGGAGGATGGACCAGCCCAAGCGGGGAGTCCACACTCACAGCATGTAGAGAGCTGAGAGATGTTGGGTGTAAACATATTGTGTGGTTTATTTCGTTTGTGTTTATAGGGAAAACATTTTTATTGGCGTGTCAATGGGTTGTGGTTTGTCTAGGGAATGAGTTGCTGAGAACTTCGAAGCCAGCAGAGAGGGAGTAGTTGATGAGACTCTAAGGTTGTGGAAGGTACTGAGCTCTGTAGAAGAACAGCTATACAGTGAGGAAGAGAATCTCAAGCTGTGAGAAGAGGAGTAGTGGAATGAAGTTTCACATGCTTCTGTGATACCAGTGGTGAAGCACCATTGCTGTTAAGGAAGACTTCATGGTGTAGCAGCCGGGAGAGCTGTGGAGGTCCCTGGTAGACGGTTCTAGAAAAAACCTGAAGATGTGAGAGTAGTGAACTTCCAGATGTGGAAGGGAAGTTCTTATTGATTACTTTTAGGAGTTGGTAGAGTATTTGGTTGTCATTAGCGTGCAAGACGCAGTGAAAGGGGGTGATTGATTACCATTTTGTGTCCAAGGAGTACTTATACTGAAGTATAGAGTTACAACCGTAGCTGGATTACTTGCAGAGATATACATATGTGTTCTTGGACTGATAGTGTGATTAATTGACCTTGTTGTTTATCAAGGAATATTTTTGTTGATGTTTATAGAATTATAGCCATAGGCTATAATTGCAGGCTATATTGCCTCCAGATATTTATATGTTCCAGAGTTGGTAGCGCCATATCATATTGTACTGCATGATTTACCCTTTGGTGAGGCTGATAGTGCAACATTGTCTTATAAGGCTTGACCTACTTGATGAGGTTGGCATTAGGTGGTGAGTCAGGAGTTAGGATACCACTTGATAAGCAGATGATAGAGTCCTGATGGTATTGGAGTGCAACCTGACTACAATAGTATAGTGTTCGAGATATATTATTATACGTGTATATATATTGTCCATGTGCCTTGTCAGTAAATGTATTCAAATTTGCTAGTGTTTGCCCTTGTCCTAGTGAGGTTTCCTAGAAAATAGGAAAGAGAGAGAAAGAACCAAGAACCATAGCTGTGGACAGGGTAGTACAGAGTAATATAAAAAAAGGGGATTGAGGAGATCATACCACATAAGGAGAGAGTGAGGGGTCCGGCAGCTGGAGTAGGTGTGTGCACGTGACAATGAGGCTAGTGTTGGAGTTGCCTCCCCTAAACGTGTGACGTTGAGCCCCTCTTCAAGTGCCAGAAGCATCTAAGGTGATCTCCTGGTCAAAATAAGCACTCTAGGCTATTTTGGGTTGGTTGTCCAAGGGAAGGATCAACAACAATAACATCACAAAAATTGACAAATTGAATTTTCATAGATTCGTTTTCTTTTCATTTTGATTTAATTATTTTGTGTGACATTGCATTGGAATTGAGCTGTGTTGTTTACCATACCGTTTATTTCGTTTATTTTTATGTCTCCCTGGGGCTTGCTAATATGTTCTCCCTGGAGGCTTCCTATTATGTTCTCCCTGGAGGCTTGCTATTATGTTCTCCCTGGAGGCTTGCTGCTATGTTCTCCCTGGAGGCATGCATTATGTTCTCCCTGGAGCTTCCTATTATTTCTCCCTGGAGGCTTGCTATTATGTTCTCCCTGGAGGCTGCTATTATGTTCTCCCTGGAGGCTTGCTGCTATGTTCTCCCTGTGGCATGCTATTATGTTCTCCCTGGAGGCTTGCTATTATGTTCTCCCTGGAGGCTTGCTATTATGTTCTCCTGGAGGCTTGCTATTATGTTCTCCCTGGAGGCTTGCTATTATGTTCTCCCTGGCTTGCTATTATGTTCTCCCTGGAGGCTTGCTATTATGTTCTCCCTGGAGGCATGCTATTATGTTCTCCCTGGAGGCATACTATTATGTTCTCCCTGGAGGCATGCTATTATGTTCTCCCTGGAGGCATGCTATTATGTTCTCCCTGGAGGCTGCTATTATGTTCTCCCTGGAGGCTTGCTATTATGTTCTCCCTGGAGGCTTGCTATTATGTTTCTCCCTGGAGGCTTGCTATATGTTCTCCCTGGAGGCTTGCTATTATGTTCTCCCTGGAGGCTTGCTATTATGTTCTCCCTGGAGGCTTGCTATTATGTTCTCCCTGGAGGCTTGCTATTATGTTCTCCCTGGAGGCTAGCTATTATGTTCTCCCTGGAGGCATGCTATTATGTTCTCCCTGGAGGCTGCTATTATGTTCTCCCTGGAGGCTTGCTATTGTTCTCCCTGGAGGCTTACTATTATGTTCTCCCTGGAGGCTTGCTATTATGTTCTCCCTGGAGGCTTGCTATTATGTTCTCCCTGGAGGCTTGCTATTATGTTCTCCCTGGAGGCTTGCTATTATGTTCTCCCTGGAGGCATGCTATTATGTTCTCCCTGGAGGCTTGCTATTATGTTCTCCCTGGAGGCATGCTATTATGTTCTCCCTGGAGGCTTGCTATTATGTTCTCCCTGGAGGCTTGCTATTATGTTCTCCCTGGAGGCTTGCTATTATGTTCTCCCTGGAGGCTTACTATTATGTTCTCCCTGGAGGCTTGCTATTATGTTCTCCCTGGAGGCTTGCTATTATGTTCTCCCTGGAGGCTGCTATTATGTTCTCCCTGGAGGCTTGCTATTATGTTCTCCCTGGAGGCTTGCTATTATGTTCTCCCTGGAGGCTTGCTATTATGTTCTCCCTGGAGGCTTGCTATTATGTTCTCCCTGGAGGCTTGCTATTATGTTCTCCCTGGAGGCTTGCTATTATGTTCTCCCTGGAGGCTGCTATTATGTTCTCCCTGGAGGCTTGCTATTATGTTCTCCCTGGAGGCTTGCTATTATGTTCTCCTGGAGGCTTGCTATTATGTTCTCCCTGGAGGCTTGCTATTATGTTCTCCCTGGAGGCTTGCTATTATGTTCTCCCTGGAGGCTTGCTATTATGTTCTCCCTGGAGGCTGCTATTATGTTCTCCCTGGAGGCTTGCTATTATGTTCTCCCTGGAGGCTTGCTATTATGTTCTCCCTGGAGGCATGCTATTATGTTCTCCCTGGAGGCTTGCTATTATGTTCTCCCTGGAGGCTTGCTATTATGTTCTCCCTGGAGGCTTGCTATTATGTTCTCCCTGGAGGCTTGCTATTATGTTCTCCCTGGAGGCTTGCTATTATGTTCTCCCTGGAGGCTTGCTATTATGTTCTCCCTGGAGGCTAGCTATTATGTTCTCCCTGGAGGCTGCTATTATGTTCTCCCTGGAGGCTTGCTATTATGTTCTCCCTGGAGGCTTGCTATTATGTTCTCCCTGGAGGCTTGCTATTATGTTCTCCCTGGAGGCATGCTATTATGTTCTCCCTGGAGGCATGCTATTATGTTCTCCCTGGAGGCTAGCTATTATGTTCTCCCTGGAGGCTTGCTATTATGTTCTCCCTGGAGGCTTGCTATTATGTTCTCCCTGGAGGCTTGCTATTATGTTCTCCCTGGAGGCTAGCTATTATGTTCTCCCTGGAGGCTTGCTATTATGTTCTCCCTGGAGGCATGCTATTATGTTCTCCCTGGAGGCTGCTATTATGTTCTCCCTGGAGGCTTGCTATTATGTTCTCCCTGGAGGCTTGCTATTATGTTCTCCCTGGAGGCTTGCTATTATGTTCTCCCTGGAGGCTTGCTATTATGTTCTCCCTGGAGGCTTGCTATTATGTTCTCCCTGGAGGCTTACTATTATGTTCTCCCTGGAGGCATGCTACTATGTTCTCCCTGGAGGCATGCTATTATGTTCTCCCTGGAGGCTTGCTATTATGTTCTCCCTGGAGGCTTGCTATTATGTTCTCCCTGGAGGCTTACTAATATGTTCTCCCTGGAGGCATGCTATTATGTTCTCCCTGGAGGCATGCTATTATGTTCTCCCTGGAGGCTTGCTATTATGTTCTCCCTGGAGGCATGCTATTATGTTCTCCCTGGAGGCTTGCTGTTATGTTCTCCCTGGAGGCTTGCTATTATGTTCTCCCTGGAGGCTTGCTGCTATGTTCTCCCTGGAGACTAGCTATTATGTTCTCCCTGGAGGCTTGCTATTATGTTCTCCCTGGAGGCTTGCTATTATGTTCTCCCTGGAGGCTTGCTATTATGTTCTCCCTGGAGGCTTGCTATTATGTTCTCCCTGGAGACTAGCTATTATGTTCTCCCTGGAGGCTTGCTATTATGTTCTCCCTGGAGGCTTGCTATTATGCTCTCCCTGGAGACTAGCTATTATGTTCTCCCTGGAGGCTTGCTATTATGTTCTCCCTGGAGGCATGCTATTATGTTCTCCCTGGAGACTAGCTATTATGTTCTCCCTGGAGGCATGCTATTATGTTCTCCCTGGAGGCATGCTACTATGTTCTTCCTGGAGGCTTACTAATATGTTCTCCCTGGAGGCTTACTAATATGTTCTCCCTGGAGGCTTGCTATTATGTTCTCCCTGGAGGCATGCTACTATGTTCTCCCTGGAGGCTTGCTATTATGTTCTCCCTGGAGGCTTGCTATTATGTTCTCCCTGGAGGCTTGCTATTATGTTCTCCCTGGAGGCTTGCTATTATGTTCTCCCTGGAGGCATGCTATTATGTTCTTCCTGGAGGCTTGCTATTATGTTCTCCCTGGAGGCATGCTATTATGTTCTCCCTGGAGGCATGCTATTATGTTCTTCCTGGAGGCTTGCTATTATGTTCTCCCTGGAGGCATGCTATTATGTTCTCCCTGGAGGCTTGCTATTATGTTCTCCCTGGAGGCTTGCTATTATGTTCTCCCTGGAGGCTTGCTATTATGTTCTCCCTGGAGGCTTGCTATTATGTTCTCACTGGAGGCATGCTATTATGTTCTCCCTGGAGGCATGCTATTATGTTCTCCCTGGAGGCTTGCTATTATGTTCTCCCTGGAGGCTTGCTATTATGTTCTCCCTGGAGGCTTGCTGTTATGTTCTCCCTGGAGGCTTACTAATATGTTCTCCCTGGAGGCTTGCTATTATGTTCTCCCTGGAGGCATGCTATTATGTTCTCCCTGGAGGCTTACTAATATGTTCTCCCTGGAGGCTTGCTATTATGTTCTCCCTGGAGGCATGCTATTATGTTCTCCCTGGAGGCTTGCTATTATGTTCTCCCTGGAGGCTTACTAATATGTTCTCCCTGGAGGCTTGCTATTATGTTCTCCCTGGAGGCATGCTATTATGTTCTCCCTGGAGGCATGCTATTATGTTCTCCCTGGAGGCTAGCTATTATGTTCTCCCTGGAGGCATGCTATTATGTTCTCCCTGGAGGCATGCTATTATTTTCTTCCTGGAGGCTTGCTATTATGTTCTCCCTGGAGGCACTCAATTATGTTCTCCCTGGAGGCATACTATTATATTCTCCCTGGAGGCATGCTATTATGTTCTCCCTGGAGGCTTGCTATTATGTTCTTCCTGGAGGCTTGCTATTATGTTCTTCCTGGAGGCATGCTATTATGTTCTTCCTGGAGGCATGCTATTATGTTCTTCCTGGAGGCATGCTATTATTTTCTTCCTGGAGGCACTCAATTATGTTCTCCCTGGAGGCATGCTATTATGTTCTCCCTGGAGGCATGCTATTATGTTCTTCCTGGAGGCATGCTATTATTTTCTCCCTGGAGGCATGATATTATGTTCTCCTGGAGGCTTGCTGTTATGTTCTCTCTGGAGGTATGCTATTATGTTCTCCCTGGAGGCATACTATTATATTCTCCCTGGAGGCTTGCTAATATGTTCTCCCTGGAGGCTTGCTATTATGTTCTCCCTGGAGGGTAGCTTTATGTTCTCCCTGGAGTTTATTTTGGTAGGAGTCTTTCTTGTAAAAATATGTTGTTGAATATGACCGAAAGGATGAGATTAATGATTCTAACACGAATCATATCAATATTTCTTATGTTTTTCTTCACTGTCGAGGTTCATTGAAACATTAACTCTCCAAAGTTCATTTTCACACTTTATTTATGATCTGACGCTTAGAAGCGTTTCGCAAGATACTTTTTACACTTTCAAAGACAATTTTACATATTCCGTTAATGCTTATATTCGTGTTTGGGTGAGGAGAGAGGACACAAATGTTTTTGGGTGAGGTGATAAGACACAAAACAATGGATAAAGACAATTTTATATTCTCTTGTTTTTTTTTTTGGGTGAGGTGATAAAATACGAAGCAATGGGTACATTGCGTGTTTTATTTTCTTGCCTCTGTCTTAGTTCGGGGTCTTGAAGTGGGTTGAATATAATTATGCGCAAAATGGCTGTTGATTGCTGGTGTTGACTTATTGATGTGTAGGGCCTTATTGATATCGAGTCTTCTGATGTCACTGTATCTGTCGATAATTTCTGTGTTGCTTGTTAGGATTTTTCTTGTGACTGTCTGGTTGTATGAGGAGATTATATGCTTCTTGATGGAACCCTGTTGTTTGTGCATTGTTAATCGCCTAGAAATAGACTTTGTTTTCTTGCCTATATAATGAGATCTTGGGGGGCTGACAGTCCCCAAGTGAGCTTGTGAAGGCATAGAAGGCGTTGTTTTATTTCAAGGCGCCCTGTTTGGTGTCTGGAGAGTTCGTTATGAGTCGGGTGGCCGTGTTCTTGTTTTTGTAGTAAATTGTCAATTGAATCTTCTGATTTGTTTATGTGGGGATAAAGTTTCTATTAATAATATCTTTCAGGGCACTTTCCTCCATTTAAATGAACCATCGAAAAGAAGTTCCTGTAAAACAGTCTAATAGGGGGTTCAAGTATCTTGTGGTTATCTTGTGATGATTTCGGGGCTTTAGTATCCCCGCTGCCCGGTCCTCGACCAGGCCTCCACCCCAGGAAGCAGCCCGTGACAGCTGACTAACACCCAGGTACCTATTTTACTGCTAGGTAACAGGAGCATCGGGTGAAAGAAACTCTGCCTATTGTTTCTCGCCGGCGCCTGGGATCGAACCCAGGACCACAGGATCACAAATCCGGCGTGCTGTCCGCTCGGCCGACCGACAGTATTGTGTTAGTTGTCTCCTAACTGCTGATGTTGCATGGCATTTCACCTTTCTTTTAATGACGTCTTCAACATAATCATTAAAGAAGTCATTGTTGACTAGGACCTGCCGTACCCTACAGAGTTAGTTCTTCGTCGACCTGCTTCCAGCCAGAGCTGTGAGTGAGAGCCCGGCCGACGTAAGCGTTGACAACACTCTTCTTGTTCCTGTCTGGGCAGTCACTATTGGCATTAAGGCACATTCCTAGGTTCGTTTCCATAGTGTAGACTGCAGTATGGAAGCCACCATTTCTTTCCGTGACTGTTACATCTAGATATGACAGCTTCCCATCTCTCTCTATCTCGTAAGAGAAACTGACCCCGAATTTTGCTCGAATGCTTCCTTCAGCTGCTGCTAACGTCTACCATTAGGTACCTGTATAAAAATGTCATCAACGTACCTGTAGTATGTGGCAGGTTTCAAGTCCAAGTCAACTAGGACCCTCTGCTCTATGGTTCCCATGTAGAAGTTCGCAAACAGGACCACGTTGTTAACTAACGTGATGCTGTTATTAAAGGGCATGTTAACTAACGTGATGCTATTATTAAAGGGCATGTTAACTAATGTGATGCTCTTATTAAAGGGCATGTTAACTAACGTGATGCTATTATTAAAGGGTATGTTAACTAACGTGATGCTGTTATTAAAGGGCATGTTAACTAACGTGATGCTATTATAAAAGGGCATGTTAACTAACGTGATGCTGTTATTAAAGGGCATGTTAACTAACGTGATGCTATTATTAAAGGGCATGTTAACTAACGTGATGCTATTATTAAAGGGCATGTTAACTAACGTGATGCTATTATTAAAGGGCATGTTAACTAACGTGATGCTATTATTAAAGGGCATGTTAACTAACGTGATGCTATTATTAAAGGGCATGTTAACTAACGTGATGCTGTTATTAAAGGGCATGTTAACTAACGTGATGCTATTATTAAAGGGCATGTTAACTAACGTGATGCTGTTATTAAAGGGCATGTTAACTAACGTGATGCTATTATTAAAGGGCATGTTAACTAACGTGATGCTATTATTAAAGGGCATGTTAACTAACGTGATGCTATTATTAAAGGGCATGTTAACTAACGTGATGCTATTATTAAAGGGCATGTTAACTAACGTGATGCTATTATTAAAGGGCATGTTAACTAACGTGATGCTATTATTAAAGGGCATGTTAACTAACGTGATGCTATTATTAAAGGGCATGTTAACTAACGTGATGCTATTATTAAAGGGTATTTTAACTAACATAATTCTATTATTAAAGGGCATGTTAACTAACGTGATGCTGTTATTAAACAGATTGTTAACTAACGTGAAGCTGTAATTAAAGGGCATGTTAACTAACATGATGTTGTTATTAAAGGGCATGTTAACTAACATGATGCTGTTATTAAAGGGCATGTTAACTAACGTTATGCTCTTATTAAAGGGCATGTTAACTAACATGATGCTGTTATTAAAGGGCATGTTAACTAACAAGATGCTGTTATTAAAGAGCATGTTAACTATCATGATGCTGTTAATAAAGGGTATTTGGCCTTACTATTGAATATTTAATTACGTAATGAGTGACGCCGAGCCTTACTCTCCATAAGTGTAATATACAATACTTCCTACACAAATTGCTGAATTTTAGAAATAATATAGACTATTTAAGTGATCTTGTGTGCTCATACACTCTCACAGGAAAAAAAACCCACTAGGGCTATCAGGTGGATGCGAACCTCCGACGCTAGCATAACCAGTCAAGCACTCTACCACTAGACCACCTCTGACTTACAGGATGCAGGGTACTTACTGGTATTTACTGATCCACGTTACTCAGCGGTGGTTTAGTGGTAGAGTACGCGACTGGCAATGCCGGGGCCATAAGTTTGAACAGCCTCATAGCTTTTGTGGGTGTTCTCATTGATTTATATCAGGTAAATGTGATTTCTGTGTACTCACCTAGTTAAACTCAGCTAGTTGTGTTTGCGGGGATTAAACTTTGTCTCTTTGGTCCCGCCTCTCAACCGTCAATCTACTGGTGCACAGAGATTCCTGAGCTTCTCAAACTCTATCATATCTACATTTGAAACTGTGTATGGAGTCCGCCTCCACTACATCACTTCCAAGTGCATTTAATTTGTTAACTACTCTGATTCTTTCTACTAAGTTCTACAATTCTTTTATTTCTTTTTCTACTAAAAATTTCTACTAAAAATTCAACTAAAAATTCTTTCTAATGTCTCTGTGGCTCATATGGGTACAAAGTTTCCACCTGTGCCCTCTGGTTCGAGTTTCATCCATGCTAAAGAGTTTGTCTTTGTCCATCCTCAATTCCTCACCTCAAACTGTCCTTTGTCAATTGACAAAGGACAGTTTGTCCTTTGTCAATTCCCCTGAGAATTTTGTAGGTGGTTATCATGTCTCCCCTTACTCTTCGGTTTTCCAGGGACGTGAGGTTCAGCTTCTTTAACCTTTCCTCGTAGCTCATACCTCTCAGTTTCGGGACGAATCTGGTGGCATACCACTGAATCTTCTCTAACGTTGTCTTGTGTTTACTAGGAATGGATTCCTAGCTGGAGCTGCATATTCCAGGATTGCTCTGACATAAGTGGTATACAGGGTGCTGAAAGATTCCTTACACAAGTTTTTAAAGACAGTTCTTATGTTAACCAGTCTGGCATATACCACTGATGATATCCTTTTGATGTGGGCCTCTGGGGACAGGTTCGGTGTGATATCAGCCCCCAGATCTTTCTCTCTATTAGACTCTTGCAGGATTTCACCTCCCAAATGGTACACTGTGTTCAGCCTTTTGCTCCCTTCGCCTAATTTCATTACTTTACACTTTCCTGAGTTAAACTTTAGTAGCCATTTTCTAGACCATTCCTTCAGTTTGTCCAGGTCATCCTGTAGTCTCTATCTATCTTCATCGGTCTTGATTTTTCTCATAGTTTTTGCATCATCAGCAAACATTAAAAGGAATAAGTCAAAACCCTCTGGAAGATCGTTTACATATATTAGAAACAGGATGGGTTCAAGTATAGAGCACTGTGGGACACCGCTGTTGACATCATGCCTCTGTGATGTCTTCCCCCTCACCGTTACTCGCTGTTTCCTGTTGCTTAGATACTCCTTTATCCACTGGATCACCTTACCTTTTACTCCTGCCTGCTACTCCAACTTTTTGTAACAGTCTTTTATGGGGTACTGTGTCAAAGGCTTTCTGACAGTCCAAAAAATGCAGTCTGCCCACCCTTTTCTTTCTTGCTTAATTTTGTTGCTTGGTCATAAAATTCTATTAAACCTGTGAGGCACAATTTACCATCTATGAACCCATGCTGGTGGTGTGTCACAAAGCTATTTCCCTCCAGATGTTCTCCGAGCCTTTTGCTCACGATCTTATCCATCACCTTGCATGATATATAAGTTAGGGAAACTGGCCTCTAGTTCAGTGCCTCTTGCCTGTCGCCCTTTTTGTATATTGGGACTTCAGTAGCTGTCTTCCAGCTTTCCAGTAGGTCTCCTGTTTCCAGTGACCTGTTATACACTATAGATAGTGGCACACTTCGTTCTTTTGTATCTTCTATAAGTATGCAGGGTAAGATTCTGTCAGACCCAACAGCCTTTGTCACATTCAGCTAAAACAGATTCCTTTTGACCTCATCACTGGTGAGGTCAAATTCTTCCAAGGTTGCTTGATTTGCCTCCTCCTCATTTAGTGCAAGGGCTTCTGTTAGTTCTATTGTTAAGACCTCCTGGATTATCTTGTGGAGTTCTTCACACACCTCCTTGTCATTCTCTATGTATCTATTCTCCCCTTTTCTCAGTTTCATCACTTGTTTCTTCACCGCCGTTTTCCTCCTGATGTTGATGTGGAGCAGTTTTAGTTGGGTCCTACCTTTACACGCAATGTCATTTTCATACTCTCTCTCTCTCTCTCTCTCTGCTTCTTTCTTCACTATCAGGTACTCATTTCTTGCCCTCTGGTATTTTTCCCTGCTCTCTGGTGTTCTGTTATTCCCGTACTTTCTCTATGTTCTTTTACTCAATTGCTTCGTTACTTTACATTCCTGGTAGAACCATAGATTCTTCTGTTGCTTTTCGTTTTTCTCATTTTGGATCGGGATAAATCTATCTGCAGCTTCCTGGCACTTCTGGGTGATATAGTCCATCATATCCTGTACAATCTTCTCTCTGAGTTACGTTTCCCATGGTATTCCCCTTAGAAGTTTCCTCATCTCGTCATATTGTCCTCTATAAAATAATTTAGTCGTTTCCCTTCCGATACCATCCTCGGATAGGTTATCCCACCTCCATCAGATACTCAAATGTCAATACACTGTGGTCACTCATTCTTATGCGGGCCTTCAAATTTGACTTCCCTTATATCTGACTCATTCAAGGTGAATATCTGGTCGAGTCTAGCTGGTTCGTCATTGCCTCTCATTCTTTAGGGTCATGCTGGCCAATTATGACCCTGACATGCTGGCTCAGAAAGTATCTCGTTGCCACTTCCAAGAGTTTAGCTCTCCATGTATCTGCACCTCCAAGTAGGTCCCCCATTCTCCCAGTCTATCTTTCCATGGCTAAATCGCCCATGATTAGGAGTCTGGAGCCATTCCTGCTGGTAACAGAAGCTGTTCTCTCTATTATATTACTGGTTGCTATGTTGTTCTTATCAAACTCCTATATGGGTCTTCTGTTAGTGGAGGGGAGGGTTGTAAATGACTGCCACTATTATCTTAGATCCACCCATTGTCATAGCTCCAGTTATGTAATCTCTGAATCCGTCACAGCCCGGAATTTCCGTCTCATCAAAGCTTCAGTGGTCATGGTACTGTGAAGTGGTCATGGTACTGTGTAGTGGTCACGGTACCGTGTAGTGATCACGGTACCATGTAGTGGTCATGGTACTGTGTAGTGGTCACGGTACTGTGCAGTGGTCACGGTACTGTGTAGTGGCCTGGTACCATGTAGTGGGCAACGGAATTGTGTTGTAGTCCTGGTACTGTGTAGTGGTCACGGTACTGTGTAGTGGTCACGGTACTGTGTATTGGTCACGGTACCGTGTAGTGGTCATAGTAACGTGTAGTGGTCACGGTACTGTGCAGTGGTCACGGTACTGTGTAGTGGTCACAGTACTGCATAGTGGTCACAGTAGTGTGTAGTGGTTACGGTACTGAGTAGTGGTCACGGTGTTGTGCAGTGGTCATGGTACTGTGTAGTGGTCACGGTACTGTGTAGTGGTTACGGTACTGAGTAGTGGTCACGGTGTTATGCAGTGGTCATGGTACTGTGCAGTGTTCACGGTACTGTGTAGTGGTTACGGTACTGAGTAGTGGTCACGGTGTTGTGCAGTGGTCAGGGTACTGTGTAGTGGTCAAAGTACTGTGTAGTGGTTACGGTACTGAGTAGTGGTCACAGTACTGCATAGTGGTCACAGTAGTGTGTAGTGGTTACGGTACTGAGTAGTGGTCACGGTGTTGTGCAGTGGTCATGGTACTGTGTAGTGGTCACGGTACTGTGTAGTGTTACGGTACTGAGTAGTGGTCACGGTGTTGTGCAGTGGTCATGGTACTGTGCAGTGGTCACAGTAGTGTGTAGTGGTTACGGTACTGAGTAGTGGTCACGGTGTTGTGCAGTGGTCATGGTACTGTGTAGTGGTCAAGGTACCGTCAAGTGGTCATGTTCCTGTGTAGTGGTCATAGTACTTTGTAATGGGCATGCTACTGTGTAGTGGTCAGAAATATTGATGGCAGCTTAGCAGTAAATGAGATTTTTTCAGCTCATTTACCGCTATACTGCTCGGGGTTTCCTGATAAATTTTTCCAGTTACTGTTGGACTGTCGGGTTTCCTGATAATTTTTTCCAGTCACCGCTGGGTCTTCGGGTTTCCTGAAGACTTTTTCCAGTCAATGCTAGCGCTTCGAGTTTCTGACAAATTTTTCGAGTCATTGCTGGGTCTTCGGGTCTCCTCATAATTTTTTTCAGTCACTACTGGCACTTTGGGTTTTCTGATAAATTTTTCTAGTCACTACTGGCGTGTCGGGTTTCCTGATAAATTTTTCCAGTTACTGCTGGACTGTGGGTTTGCTGATAAATTTCCCAGTTTCTGATTTGGAGTTAACGGATTGTTATTGGGAAAATTATGACCAAAAATATGTTCAGAGATCGTAGAAGTTTGTTAAGAAACATTATAGAAAAATTCAGGGGCAAAGTCCGCTCCCTTCATACTGAGAATAAACTCTACGGTCAATTTTTTTGGGGGGAAAATCACTCATTTGAGTTAAAGAGTTCCTATAGGGAAAATTCAGACCAAAAATACATTCTTAAAGAGTTCTTATGGGAGAAACTCAAAAATTTTCAGAGTTCAGTTTTATGAAAATGTTTCAGAGTTCATATGATCACAGAAGTTTATTTAAGAGAGTATGACCGAAATGATTTACTTACTCAGAAGTATGTCGAATTAAAATTTCAGGAAAATTTATTAGTTATTAACGCAGATACGAGAGAGAACTAAGATTGGGGACTGGAGCAAAATTCGGTAATTGTTTGGATTTATTTAGCTATGTCTGAAATACAGCAGTTTTAAATTTTAGAGAAATTGGCCTGTTACTAAAGAAGTTATACAAATAAACTAAGGTGGGGGACAGAAGCTGGTGCTTGACAATTGTTTAAATATATTTTACTGCTGCCTGAAATACAGCAGCTTTAATTTCAGAAAAATTGTTAAGATATTAATGAAGATACGAGAGGAGGTTAAGGTGGGGACAGGCGCCAGAGTTCACTAATTGTTTTGACTGATTGTGGTCCAATAGTTTGGTTTTTAAAAGTTGTTCGATGTCAACAAATATTTTTTGACTAGTTGTATACGAAAAGGGCTGCAGTTGTTTCAAGTTTCAGTACTGCAGCCTAAGTAGAAAGGGAGATTTAATTTTTTTTTTTTTTTTTTTTTCAACAAATATTGCACATTTTCAAGTGAGTTGGAACAACGTTTCAGATATAATCATTCTATGACACTTTTCTGACACATTAGCATATATAAAGGATCTGCAGCCGTGGATTTTCCAAAACATTTTTAGTTTTCCTAATACAAATAGTCAAAGTTCCCCCAATAAAAATATGCAAAAATAACATGTTTATTGTTATTATAAAGTCAATCAATGAACTTAAGAAAAAACGCTGACCCCAGATTTTAGAGACATAACTTTACATATAAGGGGTAAGTTTCATGTAAATTGAATAAAAAATGAAAGAGTTATATGAACGTTTATGTTACTTGAAATAAATAAGTAAAAAATAAAGTCTAAGGTATTGCCATCTGTAGCTGAGGTTGCCATCAACCAATTTCCTCCAAAATTGGCACCCTTACAGATAGGCTTACGTGCAGTACGGCGTATAAGTTTCATGCAAATCTTCCAATAAACAAATAAGAAAAAAAATGATCCTAACTTTTTTTAATAAAACTAATTATAATGTTTGTAATATGGGCTATTATGATAGCCGAGAGTCATTGACATGATTTCAGTTGACACTAGGGCTTGAAAATAGTTTTTGACCATTTTGGATTTTTTTTTACACATATTCAATATATTTTTCTCCCTTCCTATTTATGCTACGATGCTGAGACTTGGACCAGATGAAACCCTTTTCATATATAACTCGGCAAAAAAGTTTTATTGAAATCGAACAATTTAAAAAAAAAAACTATCTTTTGGCCCCTTAGTTACCCCCAGACATAAGATATATTTCCTTATGTCTGAAATATATCGTAGTTATAAATTGGGCTAATAGTAGCGAAAATGCCGACTGACAAATTTTGGTCTCAAAACTGGAATCTGACAAATTCGGTCTGCAAACGGACTCTGATTAATTTCGGTTTTCAACTGGACCTTAATCAATTTCGGTCTCAAAATGGACTCTGTCATATTTTGGTCATTTATTGGTCTCTGTCATATTTCGTCTTTACTGGACACTTATGAAAATTGGCTTTTAACTGGACTCTGAATACTTTCGGGCTCAAACTGGTCTCTGACTACTTTTTGGTCTGAAAATGGAATGTGTCATATTTCGGTCTTTAACTGGTCTCTGTCAAATTTCTGTTTCAAATGGTCTCTGAAAAATTTCGG
>WNGS01002842.1:35151-45461 GCA_020271785.1 Procambarus virginalis | reverse complement strand
CTGGTGTGGGAACCCCATAACACGTCCCGTTGGCGGGGTGGCGGACCCCATAACCCGTCCCGTGGGTGGTGGTGGACCCCATACCCGTCCCGTGGGCGGTGGCGGAACCCCTACCGGGGTACCCCCGTCCCGTGGGTGGGGTTGGAGCCCCATACCCCGCCCCGTGGGTGTGGTGGTGGACCCCGGAACCCGTCCCGTGGTGTGATGGGTGGAGCCCCATACCCGCCCCGTGGGTGGTGTGGACCCCACTACCCGTCCCGTGGGTGGTGAGTGGACCCCATACCCGTCCGTGGGTGGTGGGGACCCCGTACCCGTCCCGTGGGGGTGGTGGACCCCATACCCGTCCCGTGGGTGGTGGTGGACCCCATACCCGTCCCGTGGGCGGTGGCGGACCCCATACCCGTCCCGTGGGTTGGTGGTGGACCCCATAACCGTCCCGTGGGCGGTGGTGGACCCCATACCCGTCCCGTGTGCGGTGGTGGACCCCATACCGCCCGTGGGTTGGTGGTGGACCCCATACCCGTCCCGTGGGTGGTGGTGGACCCCATACCCGTCCCGTGGGTGGTGGCGGACCCCATACCCGTCCCGTGGGTGGTGGTGGGACCCCATACCCGTCCCGTGGGTGGTGGTGGACCCCATACCCTCCCGGTGTGGTGAATGGGTGGGGACCCCATACCCGTCCCGTGGGTTGGTGGTGGACCCCATACCCGTCCCGTGGGTGGTGGTGGACCCCATACCCGTCCCGTGGGTGGTGGTGGACCCCATACCCGTCCCCTGGGTGGTGGTGGACCCCATACCCGTCCCGTGGGGTGTGGTGGACCCCATACCCGTCCCCTGGGCGGTGGTGGACCCCATACCCGTCCCGTGGGTGGTGGTGGACCCCATACCCGTCCCGTGGGTGGTGGTGGATCCCATACCCATCCCGTGAGTAGTATAAACAGACAGAACGCTGCCGTTTTGCTTTTCTGACGGCAGCGTTCTGTCCGCATGTTTTTCGTTACCCCGGTAGATTTAACGGCCGCGCTTCTGTCCTCATGATTTTTCGTTACCCCGGTGAGATTCAACGGCCGCGTTCTGTCCTCATGTTTTTTCGTTACCCCGGTGAGATTCAACGGCCGCGTTTCTGCTCCTCATGATTTTTCGTTACCCCGGTGAGATTCACGGGCCTGCGTTCTGTCCTCATGATTTTTTCGTTACCCCGGTGAGATTCAACGGCTGCGCGTTCCTGTGCCTCTAGGATTTTTTCGTGTACCCACCCTGGTTGAGATTCAACGGCCGCGTCTGTCCTCATGATTTTTCGTTACCCCGGCTGAGATTCAACGGCCCGTTCCGTGTCCATCATGATTTTTCGTTACCCTCGGTGGATTACGGCAGTTCGTCTTCACTTCGAGCACAGTGGATCAACGCGCTTCTGTCCTATGTTTTTTTTCGTTCAACCCCGGTGAGATTTTCAACGGCCGAACAGTCCTGTCACCAATGTTTTTTCAGTTACCCCAGTGGATTCAACGTGCCGCGTTCTGTCCTCATGTTTTTCTACCCGTAATTCACCGCTCTGTCCTCATTTTTGTACCCAACGGTGAGATTCACGGCACGCCGGTTCTGTCCGCATGTTTTTTTCCGTTACCCCGGTGACGATTCAACGGGCACGCGATATGTCACCTCACTCTGTTTTTTCGTTCCCGGTGAGATTCAACGGCCGCGAGTTTGTCCTCATGTGTTTTTTTCGTTAGCCCCGGTGGAATTCAACGGCCGCGATATGTCCTCATGTTTTTTCGTTACCCCGGTTGAGATTCAACGGCCAGCGTATGTCCTCATGTTTTTTTCGTTACCCCGGTGAATTCAACGGCAGCGATTGTCCTCATGTGTTTTCGTTAGCCTGGTGAGAATTCAACGGCCGCCGATTTGTCCTCATGCTTTTTTCGTTAGCCCGGTGAAGATCAACGGCAGCGATTGTCCTCATGTTTTTCGTTACCCCCAGTGAGATTCACGGCCGCCATTTTGTCCTCATGTTTTTTCTTACCACCGCTGACCCATGCACGGGCATTGCTAATGATCAGTGACGTCATCAACTTACCTGTGGATTAAACGGCCGGCTCCTGGCCCCATCACTTTTTGCCCGTTACCTCAGGCATCGCAAATGGTCACCCGTCTCCATCTCCCTGTTTTAAGTCCGTTTTCTGTATCAGTGTATTTATGTCCCATTTTTTTCAATATTTATAGCAAAGGGGGATTCAAATGCTGTCTTCTGTCCAGCCTAATGTGCAATAGCGCTAACCCATTATATGCTGTTTTTTTCTCAATAAGGTATTGCCATACTGTTTCCCATTGTCTAAGATCTTCATATCAACATAAGAGAATGAGTTTCACCCCTGTTACCAAGCCAGTATTTACCCAGGTCTTTCTCTCCTAAATTTAAAACTTACTCCAATTCCCATTCTACACATTCTTTCATGTCCTGTCTAGTGTTGATGCTTTTAATCAGCTATTAATATCCCCTGTATCATGTCCATTCATGTCACAGCTCATCAGTCCACCCACTATTTCTTTGTCTTTCATGAGAATGTAATTTAAGCTTTGTCTATCGCTCTTCAAGGCTCGTTTATTGACCATAGGGCAAATAAAAATGAAAAACACGCTATCATGGCCATTTGCATGGAAACAGACCCCTGCCAGGCATTGTGACTTAAATGCAATTTCAGTAGTAATCCACTAATGCTTCATACCGAATAATATAGATGTATACATCAAAGATTATGCACGTACATAAATATATATGCACATCTCACATTCGCACAAAAACATGCCTCCCCTCCACCTTACTAGGCATATAACAAAATTCACAGATATTCATTCAGTAAAAGCAAGACTCTCATTTTTTGAAATAAGACCTTCTGAAGTCATCTTCTTTTCTGACGTCCTCAGCGGGTCCACCACCACCCACGGGACGGGTATGGGGTCCACCACCGCCCACGGGACGGGTATGGGGTGCATAATAAGTAACTAACATAAACTAGCACATAGAGTAACCAGGACAGCGTAGCGGGGATCCCTGTCAACGGACAGGCGACACAGAGAGAGAATATAAACTGAACTGCTCCATTAGCCAGTTAGATACAGATACTTCAGATACTTCTCCGGGGGTCTCTCAGAGATGTCTCTGATGACTTAAGTGGTAGTACGTCACACGCAGGCTTGGCGTGACGTCATCAAATGCGTCGCAATTTTTACGGTTGTTAGCGAGAAGTGGACGGGCCGGGGGGGGGGGGGGTCCCTTCACACAGCCTGTGGTACAATTTATGTGAGAGGGGTGAGGGTGAGGGGTGAGGGTGAGGGGTGAGGGTGAGGGGTGATTGTGAGGGGTGAGGGTGAGGGGTGAGGGTGAGGGGTAGGGGTGAGGGTGAGGGGTGAGGGTGAGGGGTGATGGGTGAGGGTGAGGGGTGCGTTTAGGGTGAGGGTGAGGGGTGAGGGTGGGAGGAGGGGGTGAAAACTGCGGACCACATACAGGACTTGTGAGCCTTGAGGAGTGAGGCAGACCAAGAGAGGTAACTACAACAAGTCCAGGAGTTACGAGATGGACTTGTCTGGCCAAGAGTGGCGACAGAAGACTTGCTCTGGAATGGGATTGGCAGTGGAAGAGAAGTGGATGGAGAGGGAGGCAAGTGGGAGGGGATGTGGTAGGAGAGGTCACGAGTGGTGTCCCTGGGAGGGAGAGTGAAGAGAGAGGTGCCACCTGGCACTGGCACTGAGAGGTTACTCGCATCCTTAACCGCCGCCTCGAGTCCTGGAAGAGCCTGTTTGTCGCCTCCTAAACCTGGACGACTTACGGTACTCTGACGTCATCAGCAGAAAGGTTGGCTCAGCGTCTTGGTTGGCACCGGTTGGCACTGAGGAGGAAGAGTGCCACGCTCAGTCCCAGCTGCCTTCCGCTCCACCCCTCCCTTCTCTCCTCTTTTCCTTCCAATGTTCCCCGTTGACGGGAACAGCAAACCTGTCCGGCTCACTGAGGCACCAGGCCATCAACACAACACCGCAATGCAACTCCAGAAAAGTCGTCTATAACTCCCAAGTAACTGTTTATACTGCTAGGTGAACAGAGGCATCAGGTGTGCCTAATACGCCTCTTCCTACCCAGGCATCCAACCGTAGACCAGCCGGTCGCCGCTCCGAGTAATTCAGTACAACGATCTTCTCTATTGCCACAATTATCGTTAACTCTCTACGCCCGAGCGCTTAAAGCTCGGCTCAGCGAAATTTAAATCGAACCTAAAATAAAATCTCTGGGAAAAAAGATTTTCAGAACCAGTTTGGACCTATTAAAACACGTCGGGTTAACCATAACAAAACAAACGTCGAAATAAAATGTATTTCATCACCAAAACGTGACGTCATTCCGTCACCACGGACGCGCGTTCGAGCCGCCAACGCACCATGATGTCATCACACGTTTATGTAATTTAATTTTACAAACATGCAAATAAAGGCTCCGGTAAATTGGCGGGCTTGGCACGCCGCTGGCACCGCCATGACACAAAGCCGGGGATTAATTATTGGAAATGATTTAATCAAACATGGATATGATTGGCTCCCGCGGGAAGCGTTACAACAACTCGTTAAAGACCGCGTTCCATGATTCTTCTTCACTCGAATACAAATTTAGTGAGTTTTGCCGCATGATTGACACTAATGTATGTCATCCCTCAGCTGGGATATATTGGACCCCGTGACGGCTGCCACCGCCCCGTGACGGCTGCCACCGCCCCGAGACGGCTGCCACCGCCCCGAGACGGCTGCCACCGCCCCGAGACGGCTGCCACCGCCCCGAGACGGCTGCCACCGCCCCGTGACGGCTGCCACCGCCCCGTGACGGCTGCCACCGCCCCGTGACGGCTGCCACCGCCCCGTGACGGCTGCCACCGCCCCGAGACGGCTGCCACCGCCCCGTGACGGCTGCCACCGCCCCGTGACGGCTGCCACCGCCCCGAGACGGCTGCCACCGCCCCGTGACGGCTGCCACCACCCCGTGACGGCTGCCACCGCCCCGTGACGGCTGCCACCGCCCCGTGACGGCTGCCACCGCCCCGTGACGGCTGCCACCGCCCCATGACGGTTACAACCGCTCTTTCTTCAGGGGGCTTCAGTAACATCTTGGTGCTACAGTAACATCCTGGTGCTTCAGTAACATCTTGGTGCTTCAGTAACATCCTGGTGCTTCAGTAACATTCTGGTGCTTCAGTAACATCTTGGTGCTTCAGTAACATCCTGGTGCTTCAGTAACATCCTGGTGCTTCAGTAACATGCTGGTGCTACAGTAACATCCTGGTGCTTCAGTAACATCCTGGTGCTTCAGTAACATCTTGGTGCTTCAGTAACATCCTGGTGCTTCAGTAACATGCTGGTGCTTCAGTAACATCCTGGTGCTTCAGTAACATGCTGGTGCTTCAGTAACATGCTGGTGCTACAGTAACATCCTGGTGCTTCAGTAACATGCTGGTGCTACAGTAACATCTTGGTGCTACAGTAACATGCTGGTGCTTCAGTAACATCCTGGTGCTACAGTAACATGCTGGTGCTTCAGTAACATCCTGGTGCTTCAGTAACATGCTGGTGCTTCAGTAACATCCTGGTGCTTCAGTAACATGCTGGTGCTTCAGTAACATGCTGGTGCTACAGTAACATCCTGGTGCTACAGTAACATCCTGGTGCTTCAGTAACATCTTGGTGCTTCAGTAACATCCTGGTGCTTCAGTAACATGCTGGTGCTACAGTAGCATCCTGGTGCTTCAGTAACATCCTGGTGCTTCAGTAACATCCTGGTGCTACAGTAACATCCTGGTGCTTCAGTAACATCCTGGTGCTTCAGTAACATCTTGGTGCTTCAGTAACATCCTGGTGCTTCAGTAACATCTTGGTGCTTCAGTAACATCCTGGTGCTACAGTAACATCCTGGTGCTTCAGTAACATTCTGGTGCTACAGTAACATCCTGGTGCTTCAGTAACATCTTGGTGCTTCAGTAACATCCTGGTGCTTCAGTAACATCCTGGTGCTTCAGTAACATCCTGGTGCTTCAGTAACATCCTGGTGCTACAGTAACATCCTGGTGCTTCAGTAACATTCTGGTGCTACAGTAACATCCTGGTGCTTCAGTAACATCTTGGTGCTTCAGTAACATCCTGGTGCTTCAGTAACATCCTGGTGCTTCAGTAACATCTTGGTGCTTCAGTAACATCCTGGTGCTTCAGTAACATCCTGGTGCTTCAGTAACATCCTGGTGCTTCAGTAACATCCTGGTGCTTCAGTAACATCCTGGTGCTTCAGTAACATCCTGGTGCTTCAGTAACATCCTGGTGCTTCAGTAACATCCTGGTGCTACAGTAACATCTTGGTGTTTCAGTAACATCCTGGTGCTTCAGTAACATCTTGGTGCTTCAGTAACATCCTGGTGCTTCTGTAACATCCTGGTGCTTCAGTAACATCCTGGTGCTACAGTAACATCTTGGTGCTTCAGTAACATCCTGGTGCTTCAGTAACATCCTGGTGCTTCAGTAACATCCTGGTGCTTCAGTAACATCTTGGTGCTACAGTAACATCCTGGTGCTTCAGTAACATCCTGATGCTTCAGTAACATCTTGGTGCTTCAGTAACATCCTGGTGCTTCAGTAACATCCTGGTGCTACAGTAACATCCTGGTGCTTCAGTAACATCTTGGTGCTTCAGTAACATCCTGGTGCTTCAGTAACATCCTGGTGCTACAGTAACATCCTGGTGCTTCAGTAACATCCTGGTGCTACAGTAACATCCTGGTGCTTCAGTAACATCCTGGTGCTACAGTAACAACCTGGTGCTACAGTAACATCCTGGTGCTTCAGTAACATCCTGGTGCTTCAGTAAGAATGCAAGGATGTCGAAGGTTGCAAAATGTGAGGAAGTGCTCATTGCATGTTCAACCTACTGGCCTAACCACAAACGTACACGAACCCAAGCAACCTACCTAACCTATCAAGTTCGAGCCATAGAAAACGTATGTATATAAATTACTTTTCGTAGTAGCTAGGTTGCGTTAGTAAGGTTGGGTTCAGTAACGTACACAACGCGACCTATTAGTTAAGAGGCCGGGTTACGCTAGCTGCGAGCACCACGCCGCCAACATGCTCTTCCTTGTCAATAGACACAATAGACACAATTGACACACTAGACACAATAGACACAATAGACATAAAACCAGCAACTTGCTAATCTTATGCAATACTTTTAACTTGAACTTGTACTTGTGCTCTCAGGGTGTGGTTGAGGGACCCACCTATAGAAGAGTGTGGCCTACGGGCCGCGTGTGGCCTACGGCCCGCGTGTGGGCCCCGGTCGCGTGTGGCCCGCGGGCCGCGTGTGGGCCCCGGTCGCATGTGGCCCGCGGGCCGCGTGCGGACACCCCTCACATACACATCTAAGAGCTGCCTGGTACTCGGGGAAGCAATTGACGTCATTCTGTATTTGGTGTTCATAATTGTAATTTTGTAGTCAGTTATGACCCTCAGAAAAATCTTGCAAGGCTGCAACATCTATTCGATTTTTCATGTTGAACTAGTCTGTGTTGCCGTCTTAACCCCCCCTACCCTGTCTACTGCAACTGTCCCTTCCTACTGTAACTCTTCACTGTCCTTTACTCAGCATGATCTCAAATTAGTGGTTAAAGCATTGTTGCAACCCGTCCTCGCAAATTCGTATAGTCAATATTGACTTATTAAATAAGTGCATAGGTGACATACTTAACATAATAGTTCCCCTTAAAAAGCTTCATAGAAAACACCGACCTTATCTAACCTACTTAGTATGTTAAAATAAGCATCTTATAGCTTCGTAATTACAATTGTTACTTAACCTATTATAGGTATATGTTAGGTAATAATTGTAATTACGAAGCAATAAGATACTTATCTTAACATACTAAGTAGGTTAGGTAAGGTCGGTGTCTTCTATGAAGCTTTTCAAGGGAAACTATTATGTTAAGTGTGTCACCTATGCACTTATTTAATAAGTCAATATTGACTATACGAATTTGCGAGGACGGGTTGCATTGATTGAGAGGCAGGAGGCGCTCACAAGGACCTTCACTGGGTCCTATTTTCTTGGTGGACTTTCACGTTTTCTGGAAATGTGTGATGGTTTTTGGGAGGACGTTATGGCCGGGTTAACTGTACATGTACACACGCACGAGAGTCTGTGAGTGTGACACACACACACACACACACACACCCACACACACACACACACACACACACACACACACACACACACACACAACACACACACACACATACACACACACACACTGCCTACGTGAGACCAGTCTTAGAGTAGCAGCCCTATCATGGATCCCCTACGTGAGAAACTGGAAAAGGTTCAGAAGTTTGTGACGAGGCTCGTCCTAGAGTTACGAGGGATTGGGTTATGAAGAGCGCCTGAAGGAACTGAACCTGACGACATTAGAAAAAAAGGGAGAGGGGGGGACATGATAGGAGCGTATAAAATACTCAAGGGGATTGACAGAGTGGAAATAGACGAAATGTTCACACGGAATAGTAACAGAACGAGGGGACATGGGTGGAAGCTGAAAACTCAGATGAGTCACAAAGATGTTAGGAAGTTTTCTTTTAGCGTGAGAGCAGTGGAAAAATTAAATGCACTTAAGAACAGGTTGTGGAAGCAAATTCTATTCATAATTTTAAAACTAGGTATGATAGAGAATGGGACAGGAGTCATTACTGTAAACACTGATGGCTCGAAAGGCGGGATCCAAGAGTCAGTGCTCGATCCTGCAGGCACAAATTGGTGGAGTACAATAGGTGAGTACACACACACACACACACCCACACACACACACACACGTAGGGCCAGTAGCATGTGTGGGTCAAAACTCCAGGCAGTATATCTCCTTTTAATTGACTTCAGTAAATTAAAGTTTATCTTATTTTTTCTTCTTAGTAGGAAGAAATTGAGTGGACTGTATGTACTTGTTAAAACTGCCTGAAATTAATCTCACACAAATTGGGGGGGACAATTTGTAGCTTAAACCACTTTGTAATGGCTCCTTCTTAAACTACCAATTGTTTACCTAAGTTTAATTATATTATTTTGTCATACCACATATGGTGGTCTAATCTACTATTATTTCAAATTATTACTAGTTATGAATACTACTACTACAATAACTAGAATGGCCTTATCTGAGCCTGTAGTAAGGGCCCACTAAGGCTGTGTCATGGTAGCATCTATGTGGGTGTGGCCCTGTGCCTCATGGTGCCAATGGCGGCTGTGGAGGCCTTCAAGGCTGGCAACAGCTAGGTACATGTGTAGTTCTACCGCTCAGCTACTTGCTGTTCCAAGTCACAATTTACCTGTTTGGGATGCAAGGAGTTAGTACATTTCCCAAACATATCAATACAGTATGACATGGTATGTGAGGGCTGTAAAATGGGGTACACGTACATGGTGTTGGTGTTGTTCATATTTGTAACCGTCTTAAATTTGATATTAAAAAGTGCACTAGAATAATAAACAAATACTTGGTACGACCGGATACTGGAGTGCTCTCATTTGTAGTAGTGATGTTGCTGTGCAGTTTCTTAAGGCAGAGTAGGTCTATCCTGTGGCCATTATCACAACACACCCGCGAGCTCCATTGTTTATTGTTTCGTGAGCGTGGCGTCTGTAAGAGCCGCTCAGCCTCCCCTGTTGTTCCAATATTTTTTCCACTTCTAAGTTAAATTTACGTTAACAGGAATCAAGCTATATTTGGGTGTTAATATTATATTCATCTTATTGAACACTTTTTTATTCATTTTAGACATTAAACTGTTGTATGACAGTGGTTTAATAATGTAAATACTGTGGCGACGTCGATGACGTCACGGAGTCTCCCATTCTCTAATTTTAAGAGGATACTGTTAAGGGAAGACTATACTATTTGTGTGTCGTTTTCCCGACATAATTCCGGGGGGAAGAACACGGTCGAAGTCCCGGTAAGGACTGCGATCACTTTATTCTTCTCCTTCAGAATTATAATGCTGCTTTAATTTGATTTTACATTGTTGAGCTGCATTCCTTTGGGGACGTATGTCCCGTACTGGCGTATCGGGTGCTGGAAGTCGCTGTACGTCTTCGTTCCTGGCCAGTTCTAAAGGAACTAATTTCTCTAAGTTTTGAGAGTAGTGTTGCCTCGGCATTTTACTTTCACTATTCTCAAGATGCCCTGGCTGTCTGGATGAACAGAGACTATTTGACCTAAGGCCACTCTGAGCGTGGTCCATCACTATCA